>VDFB02049217.1:40064649-40140493 GCA_007258455.2 Sequoia sempervirens
TTCTACCAAGATTTATCTCCACTAAATTACAACCAAATAGTTCACTTCTCTGTAGTTGCAAAAATCAGAACAATTTCAACACTTCTCCTAGTGAGCTACCCACTTTGATATGAAATAATGTAGATAAATTAATGTAAGCCTTATTAGGAAAAATATTATTTGTAGGTAGAATGAGTTCAATTCACTTTACACTTTTAAAAATGAAGAAATCAAAAGCTATAGGTAGGCAATTTATCCTTCAAATTAATTCATATGCCATCCAATTCAACATAAAACAAGAATCAAAAACTCCCAAAATTTTATTTAATTATTTAATTTTTTATTAATCTTTATACAATCAACTCCAAAATACCATTCATAGAATTCGTGTTGTAAATTTCCTCTCCTAATTTCAATGTCTCATTCTTGGCAACAAATTTGATGTACAAATTTGCAATAAAATTCTATTTTTTAAAACAAAATTCCCCTTCCTAGAGAACTTCACACCTCCCCATGAAATTTGGCTGTATTACCATCATTTAAAAAATTTCAACTCTTTTCTTGAGCTTCTCTCTTCAACCTTCAATGACAACAACCTCAAATTTTAGTTTTTTCGTAATTTTTTTCTTTCCTAACATCCAATTTCCTAGCTTTTTCCTTTCTATCCAACTCTCCATTTCCTTTTTGTTCCCTTCTCTATCTCTTCCTTTCTCCAATGCCTCTTTTATCTATTTAGGGTTTTTTTTTTTTTTTAAAATAAAAATTTACAATGTTCACCAAAAAAAGATAACAGATTAAAATACAAATGTTTCCTAGCAATTCTATTTTTCAAAAGTTCAATTTGAGCATAAGAATTAATTAAATAATTAATTCAAATTGCTCCTATGACTCCACTTGAATTCTATTTGAAGAGTATGAAATTAAATTCTCGAATTCTCAAATGTGCACCAAAACCAAAAATGTAAAATTAAATCAGTTATAAGGAAAATCACACATTTTTTTTTGGGTAATGAGGATTTCCATACATATGGAGTGCTCTTGCATAAGCTCTAAGGTAGTGGATCTCCATGTAACAATCTTCTTCTATTCTCTTTTCTTTCAGATATTGAGTCCTTGTTAGTGGGACCTTCCTTCTTTTCTTCTACATAGTGAGCCTCTTGTAATCAAATTTCAAATATAGATTTCATAGTCACCATGGTGTTTCCCTGATTAGGGTTTTACATATAAAATCTAGTGTTCTATTGTGTATAGTAGTTCATGTGTTGTTTCATTTCTTTTATACTAATAAGGGTTTATATATTAACAAGGGTTTTAATATTAATGAAGGTTTGAAGGTTTTAATGTACGACTAATTTACCCCCCCACCCTCTTAGTTGTACTACTTTTCTAACAATTTTGGATTTTCTTCATGTGCATGACTTGTACATTGTTGATAAATGTCACCTAAGCTTCTTACCTTCCTTATTAGAATTACACTTTAATTTTGACTTGCACTTGAAACTTAAGAACTAGAAAAGGAGTTACTTTGTGTATTTCTAGCATTACAATTGAAGTATAACTGGGCAGATCATAATGAATATCATCAATAATTTCACCATTTGAAACAGATTTTGACTTCTCAATGTGGTCTTTTTATGACCATAAACTCTCCCTTCATCAAAAATCACATCTCTTGACATGAAAATTCTATTATTATGAGTATCAATGTTAAAAGAATAATTTTATCATTCGCATATGACCATTATGAAAAATGAAAAGGGATAGACAACTTGCCAAGAAAAAGGCTAAAGAAAAAAACTCATAAGTTTTGAAGATAATTGATGTGCCATATTTTCTTCGAATTTTCTTCATCGATAATCAAATGTTTCAATACAATATTTTTATATTTCTTTCTTTTAGATTACTTTAATTTCTTCTAAATGTATTTTAAATTAGATAAATAAATTTTTTTTGTCCAACATTTATTTCAAATATATTAGACAAAAGGATTGAGAAGCATTGTTGAAACTTAAAGAAATTTAGTATCTAATTATGGTTCATTATGAAGAGCTTGTCATGAGATCCCTTATGTGGTCTTCATGGCTATTTTGTAGTGGGTATAGGCCCTACCACTATTTATATTAATCATGCATCATTGTAAAAATCATCATATGTTGATCAATATGTTACTTTCATCCACCATTTGAAGTATAAGAAAATTTATTACAATATTACTTCAACTCACCATTGACACATTAGGGTTATCACATTCATGTCATTACACTCCAAAACTCATCACCATTGTAAAACACTTCTTAGCATAATAAGTATAAATATAAATAAATCTTGAATGAATAGTAAACATAAAATAAAATAAGTCTTGAAATCATTAAAATAGTAAATTCAAAATAAATTTTATTTTTAACATTTTTTTTAAGGTAAGTACAATCATGACCCTTATGTGACATTTGTTTAAATTTTTAGCCAAATTTTTATATCATTTTTTTTTTACTATATTATCAATCCACAAAATTGTGAAAGAAGGGTGATTTGGATTCTTAAATTGCATGACTATAAAAAAATTATATTTTACTCTCTTCTTTGGTATTTGTAGTACACTCTCACTTTAATGCCATCTCTCTATATAGATGTTGTTTATGCATTGATTTATATATATTGTTGTTGATGTGTCCATCTCTATATATTGTTTCATTTTAACATTTTATTTAAGCATTGATTATTATGATTCTTATTCTTAGTCCACCTTCTATGTTATATTAAATGCCACATTCTATATAATTCATGTGTTATTCAGAGAGAACTTAGGATCACTATGGTACTGATTCTATGGTCCTAACATTTGTGCCTGTATTCCAGTGCTCTGATCCTAACATTTGTGTCTATATTCTGATGCTTTCCACTCAATACACGTTGTGTAAGCCTATATAAGGAAAAAAACTCCTTGTATTTGGCATTCATTTTTTGTTTCAAAGGTTTTTTTTTTTAGCATTTGAGCAATTAGTCCTCTCAATGGGTAATGAGAAGGGAACAATCTCGCAACCAAAATCAGGCACATTTAACTCGGGCACATTCTCAGAAATGCAGTCGGGCACAAACTCGGGAACAATTAACTTGGGCACAGTTAACTTTGGCACAAACTTAGAAACAAACAATTGGAAATCAAGTGTAGAAAATCCCACCCCTTGGTCATTCCAAAACAATCAGAGCCAATGAAACTCTGGTTCATGGAAGAACAATCAGTATGGCATACCAACTAACTCATTTGTGAATATGTAAAAGTCTGGTAGAACATTAATGAAGAATGAATAGTAAAGTCTGTGTAAACAAAACTCTAAGTATGTGTCATGTCATGTGTTTCCATGTTGAGTTGTCCACTCAATATGTTGTCATGTGTTTCCTGTACCTCTTTTTGGTCATTTATGTTTTCCAGTGTCTGCCGCTGTCTATTTTAGTCAATGTTTTGAAGCTTTGTAATATCTTTGCAAGCTAAAAAAATATTTATCTCTTTTGTTTCCCTTTGTGTTTAAATGTTGCTATAGTCTCGCATCTCACATGAGAGGAGGATAAGAAAAGTAGAGCTAGCTTTACTATCTTTAACAATAATCAAATAAGTTATAAAAGGGTAAGTGCACCAAGATGGTCACACTTTTGTGGCCAAACAAAAAAAAAAAAGTAATAACGTGTTTGCATTATAACGCGTTCACGTTATGGATTTTTAAAAGAAAAAAAAAGCAAATCCAAATATCATCTCATTTCGTTTTTTCTGTGTTTTAGCTCTGCCCATGGCCAAAAACCCTGTTATATGCGCTCGCATTCTTGGAGAGGCGATTTCTTCAAAATTCATCAAGAGCAATTGGATTTCTTCACAAATATGGCGCCACGATGATGAAGAGATGCAAGAGGTAAGTATTGTTTGGTATTTGTTAGTTTTAAATTGATTTTGTTTGTTTTAGTTTAGAAATGAATGTTTTTCTTTTAATTTGTAGGAAATCCTCAACAAGAGGAGGAAAATCCTCAACCAAATCAGCCTCAACAACAAATCAACATCCCCCACCATTCTCTCAATACCCTCCTAGAACTCAAGAAAATTTGAGGAGTGAAATTGAAAACAATAGTAAATAAGTTGAGGATCTTATTAGTAGGTTGCGTGATCAAAATTCTTCAACCACAGAAAGAATACATCTAGAAAATTCATTGAAGGATTTTTTAAAAAATGTAGATGCAATTACCCAACAAATATCTGGATGGCGAAATAGGAGGCAAACATCGAGGACATATTATGCAAACAAATTATCATATAAACAAGTAAAATATTTAAAGATTACTAAAGACGATTTGTGCTTTCTATTCACTGACCCTAGAACAAATCAAAATCTCACCCTCGATGCAAAGAGGTTTCCTATTCATTGGTGCCACCACCAAGAGATTAGGAACTATTTTTATGACAAATGGTATATGGTCTTTGATTACCCACCGTGCAATAACTGTGAAGTCCCCCAATATTTTCTTAGGAAATTATACTGTGAGTTTGTATTGAACCAAATCCTAAATTATTTCGATATGAGGGAGTTTCAGGGGAGAGGTGGGGGGTCAGCACAGGATAGGCCTGGTGCACAGTCAGATCCTACACGACAGGGGAGACGACCTCTCGCTAGGCCGCCTCGTGAGTAGATTGCAATGCCTATAGTTGCAAAGGAGAGTGTTGATGTAGATACTTTGTAGGTGATCACATCCTTGACTCAGAGTGTCATCCACCACACTAGCCCCATTGTACAGCACAATCCAGGGGAGTCTTCAGGTGGTGGCCTTCGAGGCCATGTGTGTCAATCTTGCAGAGCCACTTGTTCGTATGACCCTACCGGCCCTCAGGAGGGTGCTACGCAGGATCCATATGCTTCTACGTAGCCTAATCTGTATCATCTACAGGGATGGAGAGGGTGGCTGACATTCTGCATGATGCATATGGTATTGACAACCAAGTAAAATTCAACATGTTCATTGAATTTAGTTTATTAAATTTTGATTGTGAAATGCAAGATTAACTAGTTTAGTTTTATTATTTTAATAAAATTGCAGGGTCACAATGTTGACCTTGGGTACACCAGTCAATCTACTTATTTTTGCAGTACACCTATCAGTGGGGTATGTAAAGTTAGTAAACAATTATAAATTTATTACATGTGTTAATAGCATTGTTTCACAAATGGTATTTTAATATGTGATTTTGGATGTTGAATAGGAAAGTTGTTGAGGTTTCAAGGAAACACCTCGAAAAGTAGTAGATTTGTCAAATCACTGAGGTAATATAGAATAAATAGAACTTAAAGTTAATTAATTCTAAGTTTAATCTAGATTTGTGTATATATAGTCATAAGAGTATATGGGTTCACTAGGTTATTATTTGAAATCTTTTAAGAATGGTCCTACCATGATTGTTTGTCTTAGAATTCCTACACTAGCAAGCTATATATAATAAAAATTTAACATGGAACTGACAAAGGTAGAGCTAGATTCTACTCCATCCTATATAATTTTTTGTGATGTCAACGTAACCAAGAATAATACTATGGATGTCCTACATGATGTCAATGCAACCAAAAATAAAACTTCTATCCTCAACCCTATCTATCAGCCAAGACTCCTTCAATATCTCCTAGATGCTTGGAGATGCTTAAGACTAGGTCAAAATACCCTATATTCTCTTCATTTGTTGCATAGCTCATCAAGTTTCCCTATATGTTCTCTAACTAATCATGATTGCATGGAAAGAAGTTATAAGTACTCATTAAACTCTCAACTATTGGAGCCTCATCAAACTTACCATAGGACGTGGAAAATGCTTAGAAAATTACATTCCCTAATAGGGTGTGGGAGATCTTTTAGGAAAACATTTGACACTAATTTGATCCATTGAATTCTTCTTCATTCTTATATATTCCTCAAATATACCTTGCAATACCCCTATCATACCTAAATATACTACATTCATGTCCTTGTTAGCTAGCATGTAGGTGATATAGTATGGTCCATGAATTTTTATGTCTTCTTTTTTCATTTTTCTATACAATCCTCTTTTATCTCACTACTAGGTCCTCACATAAATAGAAAAGAAAACATTACTTCTTTTTCTCATCTAAGGTCCCTAAGGTTTTAAACCCTTTAGATGCAAGGATTCAAAGCACATCAACCATGTGGTACAAATGACTAAATCCCAAAGATGATCTGTAGCAATGAAAGAGTTTGAAAAGGTAGAGAGAGCTACATTGGTGACTCAGAGAAACTTTAGCTTTCAAAAACAAAGCCAATTAGGCTGGTAGACATGTGGATAGGACAACATTTGGTGGAAGAGGAAGAAAGATGACTAGAACTTTGGAGGCCCACCATCTGGATTTTGATATTCAACCATGAGAGTAGAGAGAGAGTTGATATCATGTATCAAAACATTAAGCATGCATTCTTCCAGCCAATGGATAAGGAGATGATTACTTTTCTTCATTTTCATTTGCATAACCATATCACGGTGTGGGAACCATGAAGACCAAGGATGTCTAGTTTTATGTGGAGGTAATGGATGTGGTCCAAACTTTAGGGGGGAAAGAAGGTCAATGTATGATCTTGATAATGATAGAAGGGGGGTTGGTTAGACAAACCAGGGGCACTGACTCATGAGTAGGGACCTATAGGTTAGATTGGTGAAGCAAAGCACCAAGGAGGTCTTACAAGGAAAGGCCTAGAGCAGGTACATACAAGGAAAGGCTCCTGCCTGCCTGCTCCTCTTCCTTTGTTTCAACTCCTTGAGGTCCTCTACCCCTGTTATATCCACCTCTTGTAGATGTTTCACCTCCATGCTCTGTGAGTTTTGACTCTCCTTCATTTCTTTGGTCATTGCCTCTACCTTGGTAGCCACCACACTGTCCTCTTTGATCTCTTTGATATCTTCCTTTGCCTCTACCCTTAGAATTCTTATCTTGCTTCCTCTTACTCCTCTCTTCAATCTTTAATGCCAATTGATAACATTGGTGCACTATTTTGGGGCTTAAGAGAACCATCTCCTCTTGAATGCTTCACTTCAAACCATTGAGATACCTTGCCACCTTGATACTTTCATCCTCTGTGACATTGGACCTCATGCAAAGTCTTTGAAACTCCTCAGTATAAGAACTCACATCATGATCTCTTTGCCTCAAACTCTGTCTCCTCTTATGCAACTGAATTTCATAATCTTCAGGTAGGTATGCTTCTTTCACCTTAGCACCCATTCCCTTCCAAGTAGAGATAGGTTGCTTGCCTTCCTTCTCCCTCTCTATCTAAATGAATTTCCACCAAGTTAAGGTAGAACCTCTTAGTCTTGGTTTAGCCACCTTTACCTTTTGTGCTTTAGTGACTCTATCACACTCAAAATGGTTTTCCATTCCCTCTATCCAATCCATAACTAAATCAGCCTCCATCTTTCCACTAAACAATGGTACTCCTTCAAGTGCTTTTCCACTCAAAGCCTTCAATGCTTTCAATAAGGGGTCCTCCTTCAATATAGGGTCAGGTTCAAGGATTCTATCCTCCTCTGCAACCTCTTCTTCTTTTGCTAGTCTTCCATCAAACTGCATAACATTCAGTGCTTGCTCAAGTTGGTCTAACTTGTCTCTCAATACCCTATTGTCTTCCTCTATTTCTTCAACCCTCTTGGCCAACTCAGCATTTGTCACCATGATGCTAGAACCACTAGACTCTATCTCTAACATACAAGATCAATCCCAAATCTTTTGCTTGCTTTGATACCAATTTGATAGGGAGAGGGGTTCAAGGAATCAATCACTGATTCCTACTCTAGGCCTTTCCTTGTAAGACTTCCTTGGTGCTTTGCTTCACCAATCTAACCTATAGGTCGCTAATCATGACTAGGTGCCCTTGGTTTGTCTAACCAACCCCTCTTCTATCACAAACTCCAACCACCAAGTCCACCTTGGTTCATTGCCACAACTCTTCCTTAGCCTTTACACTATACTAAAGACAAATCTTCCTCAACACTCCATCAACTCTTGCAGGGGTACTGATAAGTCTTAAAAGGCTTCAAACTATCCTCCAAAGGTGTTTGAACAACCTCCAAGACTTCAGCTTCCTATCGCTCTCACCAATCCTTTAGCTAGGGTTTGAAAGGCTAGTAGCCCTTGAGCCCCTATTAGGTCTCCACCTACAAAATAGGTTAGAACTCACAAAGCTCAAAAGGAATTCCCACTCTTTTTCCAAGGTTCTTGATTCACATGGACAACACTCAAAGATTCTTGAGGTATTAGCCTTCCACTGTTCGTACAAAGCTCAAACATGAAATGGAGAAAAAACTAGGGTTTTAAGCCTTCCCTTGACAGTTAGCAAACTTCCAATTTGCTTACACACCAAATGGATAGATGGAGCCTCCTCCTTCATCTAGTAAAAAGGTAACACACCACCCTACCTCCTCCAAGAATAAAATCCTCAATGGCTTAGCACCCCTACAAGATTTGTGACCTACACAACAAGATTTTCCTAGCCAGACCTGCATTGGCTCGCCTAGGACATCACTTTTCTAGCAACTCCTGCACTCAAACAAAACCTACCAACTAACATATGTACCAGCATGGTGTCTAGGCACTGTTTCCAAAAGGTCGTATGGTTTGTATGGTGGAAAAGTTCTCTAGCACCCCATTTACTCAACACTACCTGTTTCAGGCTAGCAATCACAAAGAAACCAAAATATTTACAAAGAGACAAGAAAATGATTGAAAGAACTATCTAAAGGCTACAAAAAACTTGTACTAGATTTATTCTACATCCTACACACAACACAGAACCAGATTTAATCCATTAGAGCCTTCTTTTAGACCAAAAAATAGAAAATTTCACTCAAAAAATTATTTTCCTTCAATTTCCAACAAAATAATCCGTACAAATGTACGTTCAACCTTGCACAAAGGTCAAGGAAATCTTTAAATATGCTTTCCCAATAGTTATTTTTCCAATGTGCCCTTCTTGGCTGCTCAAACACAAAGGGAGCATGTTTTTGCAAAAATTGTCAATAATTGCAAAAACCTCCATTCCTAAACTTTCGACTAGAACCTTTTTGTTTCTCACCCATGGTCAACATGACCTTATTAGAAAACATCATTCCAACCACAAAAATTCTTGAAGGCATACATCTAAGTCATAAACTCATTCTATACTTCCACATTTTGCCTAGTGTGCTCTCTATTGATTCCTAGGTGCTCCTGCACCAATGAAATTAAGGAAGAACAACAAGAGAGGAACAGGAAAAATAAAATCAATACATAGTTTCAAGGATTTTTTAGGAGAGTAAGAGAGCTATGGGAGCAACCTCGTCTAAAATATTTTGAGCTAGAGTTTTATATACCATTTAGAGAGCTTGGTTTTCATGGAGTTCCTTTCAAATCCTCTACTTTTATTGTTCCTATGGTAAATTGTTTGGTAGAGTTGGTGGAATTACCTTTCTTAGTAATCACTATTAGTGAGATTGAGATAGTTAACCTTGAGAGAGTAGGACTTGGGTAAAAGGGATTTGATATGGCTATTGTTTTCAAATAATTAAAGCGAGATGTACTCCATATGTACGCCATTCCTGAATCTTCACTTGATGGCATCAAGGAATGGATGAACTCCATGGATATAAAGTATTATGAAAGTAGAATGAACTTGAACTGGCAAACAATTTGTAAGACTATTACTGATGATCTAGATAAATTTAGTGAAGATGTTGGTTGGGAATTTTTGAATATGGAAGCTAGTGATTTTGATTCTGATAATTCAGAAGAGTCAGATCAAGGATATGAACCCTCTAATGTAGAAGAGGAATCATAATTAGATTTAATATAGCCACCATCAAGCGTGTTACAAGCCAATCAACAAGATGGAGGGAATTCTTAGATAAGGATAATTTTCAATGTTGCAGGTACCAGCTTTAATTCCAACTACAATGGCAACATTGAAATTCCCTAGTAGTATTTATGTTAGGAAAATTTCCTTTAGATGCAAGAATTCAAAGCACATCAACCATGTTGCTTAATTTATATCATAAGTTGTACCATGATGTTCACTATGCATTCCTCTACTCTTTCGACTATCAAATGTGCCACTGCCTTGTCATTGATCAGCATCATATTCTCCTTTTCATGATTATTTTCTCTATCATCTTTGGTATAAACACTTGACTATTATATTTAACTCAAGTGAGGAAACTTAAAAATCATAATGATAGGCCAAAGAAAGAATATTTAGTCTTTTCATGTTAAAAGGAGACCTCAATTTAATCACTGTCATCCTCAAAAGGTTAATTCCATTGTCAAACATTTATTGCATATCTTAAACTATGACAATCGTTTAATAAGGGTTTTGAAGAATAGGCCCTTGACAAGTTAGCTCCATCATTTTTTATTGTTGCTATATCTTTATTTAGCTCTTACTCCATTCCTTGCAATAGTGATACTTGGATTTGTCATACTTAACTCAGTTGGCTACTATCAAAGCTCCTTTTGACTAGATCATCTCTTCTTCTCATATTGGTTGTCATATTTTACATTGTGTTTTGACGCTTTTTCACTTAAAATTTATCCTAAAGGGTCTTTTGTTTTTCAATGTGATTGTCCCAGGTTATTTCTTTTTAAAAATTTGATAATCATATTGTTGGTTATGTTTCATTACACATCATTCAAACTCAAAGCATTACTCCAAATTCGATAACTATTTTGTGATTGAAGAATTTGTTGCTTTATTTTCAGATGTTGGTGAGAGAAACATTGCCAAACATAACAAAGGCAATGGATATTGGTGTTTCTACTGCAATACAATCCTCGATGGCTCTGATAGGGGAGGTATGAGGAAAATTACTAAATTTCAATTTACATTCGTTGTTATAGATGAACTAGTTCTAGTGAAAAATAAAACCATTATTGATTCATAGTTTAATTCCTATTCGGGTGGTTTATACAGGGCTTGAACACACCTGAGCATCAACGTGCAAATATTTCCATCGAGGAGAGTGATCATTAGATGGCTGTAAGTGATTAAAATTTGTTAAATATATTAATTTTTATAATGTAATTTATATATATTAATGTCTTTACTTCTTATTGTAATAGTTGAAAATTGACTAGGAGCTAAACACTAGGAGGAGTAGCAGGAGCACTCCTCAATAGAAACAGGTGACAGATTTATTGCCATCGGGTCACCCAAGAAAGGGAAGGAAAATTGTATTTGAACCAGAGCATGGAGAGAAATGAATTTTGAATGTAGAACCCTCTGTTGTATGCCTACATGGCAATTTTCTACATATTTTGTATTCGATATATTTGACATTGTATGCCTATATGGAATTCTCGTAAGCCTATATGGCTTTTTGTAACTATATTTTATACTTATATTGACATATATTGATGTACATGCATACATGGCTATTTGATTAATACAAATCTTTTTTATTGATGGTGTCCATATTTGCATTACAAATTCATGGTTCAATAGATATGAGTTACATGTATTCAAGTGTATACTTTACAACTTACGCACATATACTTTTTGAATTACATTGGAACATCGAAAAGTGAGAAAATTTGTGTTTGGAAGTCAAAAGCTAAGCCAATTTTGCAATTCGGTTCTTGCGATCTTATGGACTTATTCCTTCCTAGCACATATTGTAAATATTTCTCATTTTGGTGTAGAGACAAATTCCTCATTTTGAACCTTTTTTCTTGTTTTGCCTTCCACATAGAAAAATGTTGGACTTTTCAGTTGATCCGATGATCAATATGGTGATTAATAAACACTTGTCATTTTTATGTTTTGAACTTTAATTTATAATTTTGTAGTTTATATTCATAGCGTTGATTACATTGCATTCACATCTTTCAAACTCAAAGCATTGCTTCACATTGCATAACTAATAACTAGATGCTGATAGATGAAAAAATTTCAATTACAATATAGTTTTTACAATGTCAACCTAAGCATTTATGCAATTACTTCACATTGCATAACTAATAACTAGGAGCAGCTGCCAATTGCATTTGCTTGTCATGGCATTCTATGAGACCACATTTATTTGAGGAATTTTTTCAAGCAGTTCACTACCTTGTCTATACTACCACATTTTTTATACATGTCTACCAAAGCATTTTGTCAAATAGTTCAAGTGTTTCCTTCTTGCTATGGCTGAAAGCCTAAAAGAAGTACTTTCAAACAAGCTATGCATGCTTGGAAAAATCTATCAAAAGCATAATAGTAAGCAATATCATAGACAAGGTAGTGAACTCTTTGAAAAATGCCTCAAAGAAATGAGGTCTCATGACCATAGAATTCCATGACAATCAAAATATTTGATTGTCATGGAGAATCCATCACCATGAGACCTCATTTCTTTGAGGCATTTTTTCAAAGAGTTCACTGCCTTGTCTATGCTAACACATTTTTTCATACATGTCTATCAAAGAATTTTATCAAATAGTTCATTGCCTTGCTGCTATGGCTAAAAGCCTAAAAAAGGTGCTTTTGAACAAGCTATGGATTCTTAGAAAAATTCTATCAAAGCATAATAGTAAGCAATAGTATAGACAAGGGAATGAACTATTTGAAAAAATGTGTCAAAGAAATGTGGTCTCATGGTGGTGGAATATCAAACAATTCGATTCCTTGTTGCTATGGTTGAAAGCCTAAAATAGGTGCTTCCAAAAAAGCTACATGGATGCTTGGAAAAAATCTATCAAAGCATACTAATAAGCAATAGCATAGAAAAGGCACAAACTATTTGAAAAAAAGCCTCAAAGAAATGTGGTCTCAATGGTGATGGAATGCCATGACAATCCATAGCAATTTGCTTGTCATGGCATTCGTCATGCTGTTCCATCACCATGAAACCACATTTCTTTAGAAATTTTTTCAAAAAGAGTTCACTGCCTTGTCTATGCTAACACATTTTTCATACATGTCTATCAAAGCATTTTATCAAATAGTTCATTTCCTTGCTGCTATGGCTAAAAGCCTAAAACAGGTGCTTTCGAACAAGCCATGGATGCTTGGAAAAAAATTATCAAAGCATTATAGTAAGCAACAAGCTGATGCAATACAAATATTTCAAAACCACTCAATAGGCCCATTCAAACTACCACAATTCAAGTTACATCAGGCCCATATAACTGAGACATAGCCCGAACAATAGGAGGAATGGCCTATTTCAACATACTACACTCAAACCCTTAAGGGATTGATCTGGTTGAACATAGCTCGGAGCGATTCCGCATGTTTGGGTGCAAAAGATGACCATTTCTAGCGTAAACATGCCTATTTTAATGCATTGGAATAGTCCATTTGGTCACACAAGTTGTAGAACGAAAATTGCACCACCTTGCAACTTTCCACTACTTCCATCTGACACTTTTTCCATCAAATAAAAACTGAACACCACAGGAAAACCACTTCGAGATAACAAAAACCGAGAGAGGTTATTGTAGAGGGGCTCAACATGATCCCATAAGATTAGATGAGAAGTTTCTAAGCATCATGGTGTCATAGTAACCTCATGCTGAAGTTTGTAGCCATTTTGCCCTTTGAACTCTTAAGGGATTGATCCAGTTGAACATAGCTCGAAGTGATTCCGCGTGTTAGGGTGTGAAAGAGGACCATGCCTAGCTTAAACAAGCCTATTTGAATGCATTGGAATAGTCCATTTAGTCGCACAAATTGCAGAATGAAAATTGCACCACCTTGCAACTTTCCACTGCTTCCATTTCACACTTTTTTCATCAACTAAAAACTAGACACCATGGGAAAACCACTCCGAGATAACCAAAACTGAGAGAGGTTATTGTAAAGGGGCCCAACACGATCCCATAGGATTAGACGAGAAGTTTCTAAGCATCACTAAGTCAGAGTAACCTCATGCTGAAGTTTGCAGCCATTTTACCATTTGGACCCTTAAGGGATAGATCCGGTTGAACGTAGCTCAGAGTGATTCCACGTGTTTGGGTGCAAAAGAGAACCATGCCTATTTAAACATGTCTGAACATTCCATTTGGTCACACGAGTTGCATAACGAAAATTACACCACCTTGCAACTTTCCACTGCTTCCATTTGACACTTTTTCCATCAACTGAAAACTGGACACTATGGGAAAACCAATCTGAGATAACCCAAACCGAGAGAGGTTATTGTAGAGGGGCCCAACATAATCCCATAGGATCAAACAATAATTTTCTAAGCATCATGGTGTCCGAATAACCTCATGCTGAAGTTTGCAGCTATTTTTCTCTTTTGACCCTTAAGGGATCGATCCAGTTGAACGTAGCTTGGAATGATTCCGCATGTTTGGGTGTGAAAGAGGACCATTTCTAGCATAAAAATACCTATTTAAATGTGTTGGAATAGTCCATTTGGTCACACGAGTTGTAGAATGAAAATTGCACCACCTTGCAACTTTCCACTGCCTCCATTTGACACTTTTTCCATCAATTGAAAACTGGACACCACCGGAAAAACACTCCAAGATAAAAAACTAAGAGAGGTTATTGTAGAGAGGCCCAATGTGATCTTATAGGATTAGACGAGAATTTTCTAAGTGTCACGGTGTCCGAGTAACCTCATGCTGAAGTTTGCAGCCATTTTTCCCTTTAGACCCTTAAGGGATCAATCCGGTTGAACGTAGCTCAGAGTGATTCCGTGTGTTTGGGTATGAAAGAGGACCATGCCTAGCGTAAACATGCCTATTTGAATGCATTGAAACAGTCCGTTTGGTCACATGAGTTGTAGAACAAAAATTGCACCACCTTGCAACTTTCCATTACTTCCATCTGACACTTTTTCCATCAATTGAAAACTTAATACCATGGGAAAACCACTTCGAGATAGGTTATTGTAGAGGGGCCCAACATGATCCCATAGGATCAGATGATAAGTTTCTAAGCATCACGGTGTCCGAGTAACCTCATGCTGAAGTTTGCAGCCATTTTTCCCTTTGGACCCTTAAGGGATCGATCCGGTTGAAGGTAGCTCAGAGCGATTTCGCATGTTTGGGTGTGAAAGAGGACCATGCCTAGAATAAAAATTCCTATTTGAACATGTTGGAATAGTCCATTTGGTTGCACAAGTTGCATAATGAAAATTGCTTGCACTAAATGACCAAATTTGCTTATAAGTGCTAAAACACTAAATCGGGTGTAACATGCAAACACAAATGAATCTTTATAGGATAAATACATTTTAGGGTACCCATTTTGGGAATTAAAAATATTTATCGATTTTAGATACACTTGTTTTGGAACACATGCTTGCTGTCCCAACTTGTTTGCTTCTAAAGAACCCCAAACATGCAGTGAGTTTTACTTGTTTTGTCTAGATTTTTCTTAAAGAGTAACTTAGGAGTGATGGAAATGGTTGTAATTAGCCTGTATGAATTTAAATCATGGCTTTGGGGTGAATGGGTGAGCCTAGGTAATCAAAATCCTAGTGTGATTAGCAAATTAAGCCTCTTGGGGACAGTGATACATTGGTCCATGGTTGTTCTTCCATCCACTGTCAAAAGGTGAGACTTTGGGGTCTTGTAGAGACATATCATAGTTTTCTAAATTCAGTAGTTTGAGCTTGGTATAGGCTTGTGGGTGGATTTTATTTAGACTGTCCTACCTTTCAAAAATCTGTTGTCCCACCAAAACTAGGCCTAAATAGCCCCCTTCTCTAAAACAACCCTATTCAAAACTTATCACCTAACCATGAAACTTTCTAAAGTGTCTTAAATTGTTCCCAAACCAAGTATTTTCCAAGTTTTAATCTCCTATGACACCCTCAACACATTCAAACACAAAACCCTCATGAAATTGCTCCAAAAACTAGGGCCTCTTGAAAGATTGACTTCCACACACTTCCAGAATATTCTTTTTGAATTTTCACCATTAAATCATCATTCCTAAATACCTTCAACTCAAAAACATGCCCCTCATTAAGGTAGATTTCCTGCTGCTACACTTTAGGCATCATTTTCATGTAGTTTTCAATGTGAAATCTCAGTGTACACCCTATCATTCCTCCTTCCTGCACATTATTTTGTTAGATCTCTATTATACATGTAAGGATTGATCCATTTCACAAGTCACAACAACATTATTTCATGAAATGGATCAAATATCCAATGGTAAAAAATGTTCCTTGACCAAACTCTTCATCCTTTCCCATATAGAAACTTTTGCCAACCCTCTAGCCATCCTATCATTTTGAAAACTAGTCCACCATGTCAGTGCTGTACTTCTCAACTTTGTCTTAGAAAACTTAACCTTCCTCTCTTATTCCATCTCTTCAAACTCAAAATAGTTTTCTAAGGCATCAAGCCATCCTAACACCTCTTCACTATCCATCTTCCCTTGATAGATAGGCAACTCTATGTGACTCTTTCCTCCATGACCTTGTGTTGCTTTCAACAATTTAATAAACTTCCTTTCCTCAGGGTCTTCTATCTCATCTATTGGTTGTCTTTGAGTTACCCACACATTCTCTTCTTCTTCATCATTGTCTTCTTGTTCTCCTTGTTCTCCTTGCCTATTTCTCTCAAGGCTATTGATCCTAGCTTGCATAGCTATTGATCAAGGCTATTTATGGAATGAAAGTAGACATTTCCATGAGTTGTGATCCTAAAGGGTATATCAGTAAAATGAGGGTAGAGAGGGGTAGATCTCATATCTACCATCATTTCCATGCATCTAATGATGTGATAAGGAACCTCAAAACTAATAAGGAGGTCAGAGAAAGGAAAAGGAAATGGATGTTCATGGTCCAAACAAAATAGAAGAGGATAAAAATAATCATGCTTATGTTATTCCTTTGCAAAGTACACAAGTCCCATGGAAATGATGGAGAAGATGTTTGTTGCCATGGCAGATGGGAATTTTTCTAGCATGATGAAGTTGGTAGAGCAAGAGAAAAAGGGATGGAAGTTGAACAACTTGTTCAACAACAAGCCTTGTCAACAGAATCATCAACACAAGTTGCTCATAGCCAATCAATGCAAACTCTTGATGCACCCTTGGTTGATTATTCAAAGAATCCAAAAGAAAGGGAGAGTGTGCAAGAGGAGACTATGAAGAATGTTCCTAGAGATGAGGAAGTGAACTAACACTTCCCTTCTCCCCAAATCAATCAAGGTGATGAACAATTTCCTAAAAATAGGCTAGCAGTTAATTTTTATGATGAGAACTCTATTCCCAATGATGTCAAAGTATTAGCTTGTAGCTAGTTCATGGATGATGATACCTCTATTACTACAAATGACTTTATAGACTTCATCATCAAAGTGAAGAAAAATGAACTTAATGAAAAATTGGATAATGAAAAGGAGTTGACCCATCTACGTATGAAGAGGTCACTCAACAAGTTATCTAATAAATATATTTTCATGCTTATAGAATCACTTTGGACGAAGGGAGGAGATTAGTTAAAGAAAGTGGTATTCTTGTGGCTCTGTATTTTGATGCTATGGTACTGACATTCGGGTCTGAGGCTCTGGTCCCGACATTCGTGTCTGTATTCCGATGCTCTGGTCCTGACATTCGTGTCTGTATTCCGATGCTCTGGTCTTGACATTACACGTTGTGTAAGCCTATATAAGGAACACAATTTCTTGTATTTGGCATCCGTTGTTTGTTTCAAAGGTTTTGTTTTCTGAGCGGTTGAGCAAACTAGCATTAGTGCTCTCAATGGGTAATGAGCAGGGAACAAACCAGCAACCAAACTCGGGCGCAATGAACTCGGGCACATTCACGGGAACGCAAGCGGGCACAAACACGGGAACATTTAACGCGGGCAAACCTGATTCGGGCGCAAACAATCAGCAATCAAGCGGCCAGCGAAACCCTGAACAGCGAAACCCCTGTTCACGGAAGAACAATCAGCGGGGCGCAAACTCGGGCGCAATTAACTCGGGCACATTCTCGGGAACGCAAGCGGGCACAAACGAGGGAACATTTAACTCATCCTAAAAGGCTGGTGGAACATTAATGAAGACTGAGCGGTAAAGTCCGCGTAAACAAAACTCTAAGTATGTGTCGTGTCATGTGTTTACGTGTACCTCATCTGTGAATATGTAAAAGGCTGGAGGAACATTAATGAAGACTGAGCGGTAAAGTCCGCGTAAACAAAACTCTAAGTATGTGTTATGTCCTGTTTCCATGTTGAGCTGTCCACTCAGAGTGTTGTCATGTGTTTCGTGTACCTCCTTTTGGTCATTTATGTTTACCAGCTTTCCTTGATGTCTGCTTTAGCCCATACTCTGAAGCTTTGTAATATCTTTGCAAGCTGAAAAGTATTGCGCTCTTTTGTTTCCCTTTGTGTTTAAATGTTCCTACATTCTCACATGTCCCAAAGGGGAGGACAAGAAAAGTAGAACTACCTTTCCTATCTTTAGCAATAATCAAATAAGCTACAAAAATTAATTCTTGATATTTTTTTCAATAATATTTAATTCTAGTCTAGGGAAGTAAGGAGAAATTTGGTTTGTGTGTCTGATGATTGGTAAGAAGGGGATGGCAACAAAGAGAGGTATCATTCCGAAAGCAACGCTTGTGCCTTTCCTTGTGGATAAAATTTCATTGTTTGGTCGTGCACACCGAACAACTCTCTTTTTTTCTTTACAAGACTTGAATTCATTTTTTATCTTTCATGACAAAGTTTTCCAAACAGTGGAAGTGGCCTCTGTGAAATGATCAACATCACCCATGTGGGAAATCCATGAAAATGAAGAAACTACTAAAAATTTAAAATGGAAGTGGCCTCCATGAAATGATCAACATCATCCATGTGGGAAATCTGTGAAAATGAAGAAACTACACATAATATAATCTTAAACTAGATAATTCAAACAAAATAATAGTAGAAATAACATCACTAGTGATAAACACATTCCCTTATAAATTTGATGAATGCCACAATCAAGAACATTTAGTAGGGAACAAACATAAACAATAACTGCCCTTGGATTTTTTAAAAGGCTGGTGGAACTTTAATGAAGATTGAGTGATAAAGTCCGCATAAACAAAACTCTAAGTATGTTTTGTGTCATGTTTCCATGTTGAGTTGTCCACTCAATATGCTATCATGAGTTTTCTAGATTCCGTCACTATTTGTTTTAGCCCATACTCTGAAGCTTTGTAATATCTTTGCAAGTTGAAAAGTATCATGCTCTTTTATTTACCTTTGTGTTTAAATCTTCCTACGTTCTCACATCTCATAGGAGAGGATGACAAGAAAAGTAGAGCTAGCATTCTAATCTTTAACAATAATGAAATAAGTTATAATAATTTAAAAAATTAGTGACATGTGAAGGGTCTTGGGTGTGAGCTTCAAACTTAATCAATCACTATAGATCTGAAAAAAATGATATGCTCTTATGTTACAATTGAAAATGAAACCTTGGTTGATTATAATTAAAAATATTGTACAACCTACAATGTTACTGAATGTAGACTTATATATATCAATCACTTGATATAACGTGTGGAGTTTAGAGTTTTATTTGGAAACCGACCATCAAATATTTACACAATTACAAACTATAGGTCTAGTTTACATTGGTCAATATTATCCTTTCTCACTTGATATTTCCTTAAACAATATTTAATTCTAGTTTGTGTGTCTAATGGCTAGTAGAAAGGGAATGGTGATAGTGAGACAGATCAGTTAGACAATATTTAATTATAGGTTTAGTTTACATTAGTGAATATTATCCTTTCTAACCTGATATTTCTTTTTTTGGGTGGTGTGCATTGAATAAATCACTTGTTTTTCTCTACAAGACTTGAATTTATTTTTGATATTTCGTGACAAAGATTTCTGAATAATGGAAGTGGCCTCTATGAGATGATCAACATCACCCATGTGAGAAATCCGTGAAAATGAAGAAACTACCCAAAATTTAATCTTAAACTAGATAATTCAAACAAAATAACAATGGAAATAATATCACTAGTGATAAACACATTCCCCTATAGTGTTGAGGAATGCCAATAACCAATAATGAACATTTTACAGAAAAAAACTATATTTATTTTTAAAAATAGACCGGCTTCATAACAACGTTGAATACACCATTTCATAGCATAGAAAAACCTTAAAGAAAAAATTAAACAAACTCATAATAATAGAGTGATTTCAATACAATACTGGAAGTATTCTAAATGAAAAAATAAAACATATTAAAATAATAGAAACTATGGTAATGAATGACAAATAAACTAGATGATGTACATAACAGTGAATTGCATGCAAAAAGGCTAATTCCTATCAGTTACCAACATACTATCCTTTTATATGGAGAGGATTCACAATACGATTTTAGAGCATCTAAAACTAAATATTTGCAACGACATAAGTTAAAATATTTGTAAGTTGTTCTTTAGTGTTGATATACCTAACTTCTCCTACCTTCTTTTGCATCAAATCTTTAATTAAATGATACTTAAGAGAAACCTATTTAAAGTTCTACTATAAGAGAAACCTATTTAAAGTTATACTATGATGAACTAGACTTTTGGCCAATTTGATTGTTCTCATATTATAACAAAATAATGTCATATGTACAATTTTTTTCTCTATAATTTCTTCAAGGACATTCTTAAGCCATAATGTTTGAGTGCTCGTAGAAGTGACAACAACATATTTTGCTTCTATTAAGGAAAGGGAAACTATATTTCACTTCTTTGAGATTAATCTAAATCCAAAGGATAAATAATTACAATTGTAGAGTTTTGTTCATCCATACTATCACCCCAATCAGAATCACTAAAGCCAACTTGTCAAAACTTTTTAGAATTGTAGTAATGAATGCCAAAGTTTAGAGTTCCTTTCACATACTTCAAAATTCTTTTGGCTGCATTAATATGAATTTTAAAAGAGTTTCTCATGTACCTTGAAACAAGAGAAACTTCATAAGGAATATCAAGTTTTTTGTTGGTTAGAAAAATTAAACTTCTTATCATACTTCTATAAGTTGTCCCATCAACTCTTTCAGCACCATCATCTCTACATAATAGAACTCCATGAGAAATCTGAGTTGAGGCTAGTTTACAACCAACCATATCTAGTTCTTCAAAATTCTAAATGGTGCAGCAACAATGAAGATCGTTAGGTGGGAATGGGCACAAGTGAAGGATTTTGAATGATGAGGATGATGCTGGTGAAGATGGTGAGGATGGGGACCCAGATGCTGTTGCTAATGGGATAGTGTTGATTGTGTATCTTCATCTTGGGATCTTCATGGTTTCTGAACAGATGGAGGGGGGCAGCTTGGGGTCACTATTATGCTTGGTCGTTGTGCCTTTTGGCTATGAGAAGCTTGCAGTTGGTTTGTTGCAGGTTGCTAGCCTAGCCTGTAGCTTGTGTTTGGCAGATGTAGCTTGCAGTGGTCGTTTGCTTCCATCTCTTCTTTTCCTAGCCCATTTTGTGAAGTTCCCCCTACCTATTGCTTCTATTGCTAGCTGCTATGTGGCTTCTTGTTGGCCTCTATTTGGGCATTGTATTGTGGCATGGGAGGGGGGATCTTCTTTCTGTTGTTGGGGCTGATTTTTTTGGGCCTTGTTCTCTCTAGTTGCTGCTTTGGGTGGGATAGGAGTTCCCCTATGTTTTCTTAGCTTGTCCTTTTTCCCCTGCTTTGTGATGATGATATTTCTTGGTGGGGAGTTCTTTTTGTTTCTCTGCCCTTGGTTAGTTTTTGGCCTTGGCTTTCTGTTGGTTGCTTGGGGTCCTCTTCTTGCTTCTTTATTGTCCCTTTCTCTTGGGCTCTCTACGAGAGCTATTGTGTTCCCCTCCTAGTTTCTTTTCTTAGTTTTTAATGATGGGCTTGGTCTATTTTTTTGGCACTGTGGTTTGTGCTAGTGGTATCCTCAACTAGTTCCTTGGTTTTTAACTCTCATTTTTTGTAGAGGGTTATTTTCCCCCTTTGGTGATCTTAAGTTCTTTTTGTAGGTTGGGGGTGTGTTATTCCTGAAGGCTAGGCTCCTTCAAATGGTGATGGTTAAGGCCCAAAATTTTCTTCACTCAATATATTGGTTGTGGTGTGCTCTTTTCCTTCTTCCAAGCTCTAGTTTGTTGCTAGGCCAAAGGATGTCTTGTCTTTTCTTTCTGTGGGTGTAGTTACTTTCTATCAAGTTCTACAGTTGATGTCTTCTACGGAGGTGGAGGCTTCTCTTGTTGAGGTGGAGCTCTTTCATATTGAGGTGGAAAGGGGTGTTGTGAATCGGGTGGGAAGCTCTATGTCTTGTGGTAAAGTATCTCTCTTCATCTTCTCCTATAGAAGGGTGCCCTCTCCTATTGAGGTGGAGGTTGGGTTAGTGTTTCTAGCTGATTGGTGTTGTGAGCTAGTTTGTTACAGCCCGATTGCTTTGTTTCTTGAATGTTTCAGGTAGTTTCTTTTAGTTTCTTTGGGTTTAAGGTCCTTTCCAAAACCTTATTGTAAAGGGTTTATGGTCCCTTCAAAACATGTTATGGGGTCAAGTTCCCATAAAAACCTAGTTAAGGATTTAAGGTCCCTTCAAAAAACTTTGGGTGTAAGGTTCCTGTAAAACCTTTGTGCAGCATAAGCTTTCTAGGTTTATTCTTAGTGTTGTAGCTGATGGTATTTGCATTATCTTTGGTGCAAAATGTTTCACTTGAATAGGGTTTCTAGTCCCTTAGAAACTAGACTGTAATAGGTTTTAGGTCCCATCAAAAACTGCTTTTCCGAGTCATCAAAAACCAACCATTTCAAATTTCTTCAATATATCCTTTTCTTTTTCTTTTGACAAATGAAAACTTCATCCTTACTTTGATAAACCACCATTCCTAGAAAATATTACATGAGACCTAAATATTTCATCACAAGTTCATTCATCCTAGAAGTTTTGAATTCATCTTTCATATTAGAATTGATACTCATATGTAAAAATATCATGTCAACATGTAAACTGAAAATAAGAACATTTCCTTTTTATTGTACATTAACTCTTACTTCTAGTCAATCCATCTTATTGAAAATAACCATAGATCATAGCATACTAAGTTTTTGGTACTTGTTTAAGGCCATTAAGGCCTTCTTTAGCTTGTAGACTTGATATTCTATCTCTTGAACCTCAAAATGTTGTGGTTGTTCTACGCAGATTTACTTTTCTAAGCAACCATTAAAAAAGGAATTTTTCACATCCATGTTATGAATGCTCAATTTCTTTTGGATTTCTAAATAAATCAACATTCTAATAGTCTTTTTTCTTGCTATGGGAAAATTTCCCTTGATAATCAATCCCATACCTCTATATGTAGCCTTTAGCAACTGATCTTGCATTGTGTCTCTCAACAATCCCATTACTATTGTACTTAGTTTTGTAGACGCATTTAGTAAAAATATTTCTTTTGTCATGTGGAAGCTCTATAAGCTCTCAAGTATCATTTGTATGAATAGAATGTATCTCTTCTTACATTTATTGCACTTAAACCTCATTAATACATGCATATTCGAAAACATGATGGGTCAAAATTAGCTTGTCAAAATAAGTAAAAATGTATTGTCTCATATCTTTGTTGAACTATGTTGTCATTAGTGTTATCATTGATGTCAACTTCTAGTGTAGTAAGTATGTGTTGCAATAGTGTGGTGTCAATGAGATGGCAACCTCTAGTATGGTTGTGGTATTGAATGTAACGTTTGTGTAGTTAAGTGTCAACCTCTAGTGTGGATATGATGAGAATTTTTTTTGCTGCTAAGTGTTGCTGATGTAGCATGTTGACCTAGTTTCCAAACACTTTTGAGAAAATTTTCTTAATGATTGTACACGGTGGAAAAAGTTTTTTAAGTGTTATGTTCTACATTTCTTATATATTGAAGAGTTCTTTTGTGGTTTGGATGTGATGATCAAAGGTGTTCAAAGGTGTTATATCTAGTGCTTCAAGCTTTGGATTGTGTGGTAGTAGAAGATGTGCTTGACAAAATTTTGTTTGTGAAGTAGGTTGTTTAGGAGAAATTAAATTTCTTTTCTTTTCTTTGGATTGAGGTTTCTTGTCTTACATATTTTGGGATTTGTTAATGTCGTATGTATCTACCTTTCCTTGGACGGGTTTGTGTTAGGCTTTTTGCAAGCTTTGAATCATGACTTGTATCTAGGGGCAATTTGATTGGTTGCAGAAAATGATAATGTTCTTCAAATTTATGAGGTTGTGGAAGTGTTGTTGGATATGTTATTGATGTTGGAATATTCTAGAATGTTTTATAATGTTTGTAATAGGTTTGTAAGTTGTTTTCAAACTTTAGAGGTTGAATGTAGTTGCTCGATAATTATTTATGTTAGTTTGGGTGATCTAGTGTGCTATTGTTGTGTGGGGATGTTGTTTGTTGTTTGTGGAAGCATGGTGTAGTCTATTAGTGTAGATTTTGGTCTTAGTTAACCTTTAGTTTGGTCTTCCTTCACTTATTTCTATCATTGAGTTGTGTGATTCTGACCTATTTGGTGGTTGTACATTTGAGCTATATACATTTCATTAAGGTAAACTTGGAGAAGACTTTTGAGGTTGTGAATTATATATATACAACGTCAAGTATGTGATGAGTTTTGTATTGAAAAATATGAATGTCTATTGAGATATAAGTGAAATCTTGAAAGCTTAAGACTACCAAAAGCACTGAGCAGAATCTTTCTACATTTCATTTTTCTAGAAGTTGTTGTAGGTAGTGAGCTAAAGGTTGTGGATGGTGTAGAATTATCATGGTGGATTCTCTTATTTCTATTAGGTTGTGGGACTCCATGTAATATACTTATTCTATTCTCTTCTCTTGTAAACAGTGAGTCCTTCTTTCATTTCTTCTAGATAGTCAATGCTTTGGGAAATGAGTCCTTCTAGTAGTGAGGCTATTGTAATCAAATTTCATATATAGAGTTGATCCATATCATTATTTTTCCTAATTAGGGGTTTCCACATAAATTTTTTGTTCTATTGCGTATGATTGTCGATGTGTTGTTGTTTCATTTGTTTCATACTAATAAGGGTTTAAATATTAATAAGGGTTTGAATATTAACGAGGATTTGAAGGTTTTATTGTACAAAAAATTCGCCCCACTCTTAGTTTTTCTATGTGTCTAACAATTGGTATTATAGTAGTGGCTCCTTTAGAAAATGTTAATCACTTGTGGTAGATCTAGATGGCACACAAGAAAGGTGTCAAATCTCATATGTTTGATGAAACAAATTGAACTTTCTAAAATGCCATGATGGAAGGATATCTTGTCTCTTTAGGGTATGGAGTATGGAAATCAATTGAGGATGGTTCTATCATGTGTACTACTTATCTACCCAGTGATAATGATATCAAAGTGTATGATATCATTGGGAAAGCAAGGTATACTATTTTAAGTGGAATTTCTTATTCAAAACTTATCAAGGTGATTAGCTTAAAATCTTCTAAAGAGATCTAGAAGTTGGAAATTATTTATGATGGAGTTGATAGGGTCAAGCAAGCAAAGATGTAAAATTTCAAAGCCAAATTTGAAACCATAAGGATTTCAAAGGATGAAGATATTGAAGGCTACAAACACAAGGTGGATGAAGTGCTCAATTCCATCAATGATCTTGGTGGAAAGTTGGAGGAGAATGAAGTGGTGAAATAGGTATTGAGAACCCTTCCTAAATTTTATAGTTCTAAATTTTTTGCTATTAAGGAAGCTAAAAATTTGGATCAATATTCTAGTGATCAATTATTTGGTGCTTTAACTACTTTTGAATTAAGAGAGTTTTTCCTAGATGATTGAAGGAAGAGACTACTTTTAAAGTTATCAAGCAAGAGAGTAATGATGAATTTGATATGGATGATTTTGATGAGGTGGAAGAAATTTTTTCAGAAGATTGAAAAAGGGCACTAGAAAATATAGAGGTAAGTTACCCTCCAAGTGTTTCAGTTGTGGAAATATAGGTCATTATTGTTCAAAATATCCAAAAAAAAATTCTAATGACAAATACAAATATCAAAAAGGAAAATCTATCTGTGTGCAGTGTGTTTTCTAATCCTAAAAATGCAAAAAAAAATGAAATGCAAAGAAAGAACACAAAACAATGCACCAAGATTGGACAAGTTAAACTTGAACAAAAGAAGAATGAAAACAAGTACGTTACCTTTCCCAAGCTGATTGGTTAGTTGGAACTATTGATTTGATCATTTTTGTGCTCCTTTAGATGGAAAATCACATAAAACTAGATGCAAAACAATGGTGAGATGATAGGGATTCAAATGATGCAAGTGGGTATGTGAGTGGATGCACAAAATGGATGAAAAATGAGCTCGAAAGTTGCAGCAATGGAGTATTGTTATGAGAGCTTGAACACTTGAATGCTTGATTGCTTGAATGGTGAATTAATCAAATGAGGGTAGAATCCTCTATTTTTAGGGGAAATTACCTTAGAAATGGAGGGCTAAGATTTAGCCAACATGGACAAGATGAAGATCTATGGTGAGTTGAGGACTCACAAGCCCTCACATCTTGTCATGTGGCAATGTGGGGTCAAAGGGGAAAGTGAGGTAGAGGTACTTTAAAGTACCATTGGGATTGTGACAAGATCTCCTCATAAATGAGGTCCTTGTACCCATGTGGGAGATGTGATGTATGAGGAATTTAAAATTCCTCAATAATCCACATGGGGAAGAGGAGAACCTTGGAGGAATAAATATGAATTTTTAATTCACATGGAGAAGAGGTTGTTTTTCCCATAAGAAGAAAGCATTTAATGAATGTTGACTAAGGACATCTTCCATAAATGGCATAAGGATTAGGTTGACCTAATCATGCAATTAAGGTTGTGCAAACATGTGATTAGGTAGTTAATGAAGGATTAGAAGCAAATTGCAAGAGTTGGAGGATGTGACATTAATCCTAATTAAGGTGTGTACATCTTAATAAAAGATTAATTTAATTAATTAGATTAAGAAGAATTATGGAGGATGGGACAAGAAGACAAAATATTGAATTTAAAATTGATTTAAATTCAAAAGATAAAGTGACTAAATTAAATAAATTAAGACATTTATTTAATTTAGAGCAAAAGGGGAATAACTTAGGTAAAGTATATAATTATTTAAATTAAATACCTTGGGAACATTAGAAAAAAGGGGCAATATTAATTAAATAAATCATTTAATTAATGTCAATGGGGGATGTGAAATAGATGAATAAAAGGGACAAATTTGACCATACAGGAGCTATCAAATTTGGTTGTCTACATTTTTCCGCTCTTCGAAATACTATTGGAATAATAGTGTTTTGAAGAAAAATAAAATATAGGTGACTCAATAGAAGAATGGAATAGAGAAATGATACCCCAGTGTCACAAGGGAATGAATTTGACAAAGGAACAGAGGAAAATGACAAGGTATGCCCCCTCAAGAGGGCGGATGGGGAAGAACAAGGGGCCCTGAACTTCTTGATATGAAGAAATGGAGGGTACCACAAGATAGAGCTCAAAAAATTGTAAAGAATGGATTTTGAACAAAGGAAAATGGACATAGAGTGTACGAATGGCAGCCCGCAGAAGAAAAGGAATTAATTAAATCAAAAAGGGGTTAAATAAAAGGTAAAAATACCCAAATTTTAAAAAGGTTAGAAAAAAGAGAGAAAAGTTACATATAGTAATTTTAGAAATTACTATTCCTCATTGGCAGACCTGGCAGTTGAGTGAGAGAGAGAGAATAGGAAGAAGGTGACAAGGATGGCTCATGAGTATGATAACAAGATCATCCATCAAGGTGACTAGGTATGGTTGTACTACCACCAGTGCTCAGAACCCCACTAAGTTAGTCCCAAAACCCTCTTTGTCATTTTGAGCAATTTTTTTCAATTTTTATGCATTTTGAAAACATGGGTTTTGGGGTCTATGTAGATTAGAAACATGGGTAATTGGCATAATGCAATTTTTCCCAATTTTTTAGGAAAAATCATTTGTGTAAGGTTTCAAGAAAGGGGAGGCGAATTCACCTATTTTAGGGGAAAATTCACCCAAAGAGAGGGAAAAGAAGCCTAAAATGGGTGAAATAGGCAATAAGGGAGGATTCGAGAGGTAAGGGAAGAGTCGGCCATCGGACGAGTGAATTCTCCCATTGGACAGGCAAAGTCACCAATCAAATAAGCAAACTCTCCCATCTAGGGGCAATGGGTGGGTTCGCCCATGGGACAGGTGAACTTGCCTATCCGGGTGGTGATGGGAAGGTTCACTCGTTGGATAGGAGAACTCGCCTATCTAGGCGGCGACGGGCGAATTCACCCATCAAGGGTAAGGCAAAATTTAGAAGGGAAAATTTTCCCAATAATTGGGTGAATTCACCCAAAAGGGAAAAAAAAAGGTTAAAAGGGAGAATTCACCCAAAAGGGTGAAGCAAAGGTTAGAAGAACAAATTCATCCCATAAATGGGAAAATTTTCCAGACTTAGAAAAGGGGGAGAGGAGTTGGGGGAAATCTAGAAAAACCTAGGGCAAAGAAGAAAAAGGAGAAAAGAGAATGAAAGTGAGGAGATTGGGTGAAAGTGACTGACATATTGCTTCATGTGAATGCAACATTTTGACACCTTGCAGACATGAGAGAGGCACTCAGTAGTCTTGGAGGTGATGATTGCAACTATGAATGGCGAGGATCATGCAACACTGGCACAAGGAAGCTTGTTGCATATGCTCGGGTACCCTACTACTAGAGCACACCAAGCATTATTGACTACATTGATGGAGTGATGCAGCTCAAAGACATCAACATTCCATCTCCTTATAAGGGAGATGATTGTCACATTATAGGATGTGTGGAGGATCTTGCAGTTGTCAATAGTTGGTCACCTTGTGAGTTGGATAAGGTCAAAGGGGCGAGAGTGAGATCAAAGCCTATGGGTCCTCTTTGGGCAAGTAGACCTACTGATTCAGGGAGTTGAGCTAGATCTAGATGGATGCTTAGGATTGGGAATTCTAGAATTACCATTATACCTTTGTGAGTTGATTAGTGCTATCTTGATACTAGATAGGAGCGGGAGGTTCTATAGCCTCAAGCTGATTGAGGTTGTCAAGAATATTGTGGAGCAGAGGGAGGGGGAGTTCACATGGGGTACATGCATAATAGCACAACTATACAAAGACATGCATGTGGTATGCTATCGGTGAGCACTCAGCTTGACACATGTGATGGTGTTATAGGTTTGGGCCTGGGAACACATCAGTGATGCTATGCTAGGGATATTGGTTGTAGGGATGCGGGATGAGACACTTCCAGTAGCGCACTGGTATGGGGAAAATTATAGGTGGTGACTACACTACCAGGATGCCAATGATATAGAGAGATGGAGGAGGAGATTGGATGACTTACAGGAGGACCAAATCATATGGTGACTATACATGTAGTGACGATTTCCATGTTGGAGTTAGGATGAGAGGAGACATAGAGGATACTTCTTCATAGTATCCTACTTGATTGGGAGGGATCTACACATAGTGGATATGCACAGGGCTAAAAGAGTGTTGAGATAGTTTGAAGTACAACAGGATATCCTACCAGGACCATAGAGGTTTAGATGGATTAACTGAGAGCGACCATGGGGTGATCATATTACAACAGATTTTATAAGACAACAATGGGAAATGTTTTAGTAGGTGTCGTACCTTGAGAGAGGAGGGATAGAAAATGTAGGGATGACAGTGAGATATTCCATGTGGTGGGCATGACATATACCAGCAAAAGTTATGATAGTGTGCCTGATTGTAGGGGCATTCAACTATGGGTTAGAGGATGAGGTGAGAATAGCTAGATAGAGGAGAGTTAGGAGGAGAGGGGGTTGGAAGAGGAGAGGAAAGAATAGAGAGGCCGAGCTAAAGGAGGAGAGAGAGGACCTACAAAGGAGAGGATAGGGGGAGGTGATGGAGGTAGATGCTCCTGAGGTAGATCCATTGGCCATAGTACCTTATGTCCCACCACCACCAGAGGATCGAGTCATTTTGCTAATAGAGGCCTTGGTGAGGTTACAAATTTTTGAGCAGAGACTCAATGAGTTAGAGGAAGACAAAGATAGGTTATAGGAAAAGGTGGATAGGGTGTAGTCTAAGTGAGATAGGGACTTCAGAGAGCTAGCATACAAGGTGGGAGGGAGATTATGGGAGATAGGGGTAGAGAGATATAGATTGCAGATGGAGGTAACCAAACTATTGGTAGAGGGAGAGAGAGACCATGGGGAGTTGGTAGACTATGCAACTATAGAGGTCCTATAGGAGGTAGAGAGAGATATGGAGGATCTGAGGAGGTAGGTGATAGAGCTATTGAGGGAGAGAACCGAGTTGAGGAGGGACCAAGATGAGCTCCGAGATAGAGTAGAGTTTATAGAGGAGATAGTTGGGGATGGAGGATTGGTACTAGATATAGTGTAGATGGTGGTGGCCCAGTTGAAGACCATGCAGAGAGAGGGATGCAACATAGGCATAGTTACATGCCCTATAGGATGAGAAGGAGATGACAAAGGCATGGATACTAACATTGCAAAGAGAGAGGGATGCAAGAGAGGCATGGATACAAATGTTGTAGAGAGAGAGGGATACAAAAGAGGCATGGGCATGAGCTTTGTAGGGAGAAAGCAATGAGATAGGGACATAGGTGCAGGAATTATAGCAGGAGAGGCACACAATAGAGGCATGAACACGGGCCTTTCAAGAGGGTAGGGACACACCAATAAATCAAATGTCTTAGATATAGATGGAGATTGATCAGTTGCGACTAGCATAGGATGCATGGAAGTAGGAGAGGAGATCCATGTATAGATTTTGAGATAGGTATAGGGAAGAGTGGGATATGACTAGGTATTAGGTGGTAGAGAGGGACAAGTACATGAGGTAGGCTAGCTACTATATGGTAGCCTACTTCACAATGGTTCTAGATCCCGCACACCATGTACCTGCCTATGTCTGAGCGATACCACAAATTCCAACACCTTCACAATCAATAGGGACACATGCTTGAAGGTACAATAGCTATAGAGAGACTCCTTTATGTAGAGGTCCAATTCCAGATTCATCACAAATTTTAGATGTAGGAAGCTCATGATAGAGATGACAGGGATGACATGATCTTGATTCTTGATAAGTGCATTATGGTTAGACAAGGGATAGGGATAGAGGCCATAGATTCCAAAATGTAGATTAGCTTTGTACCTATATTTTATTTGATGATTATGGAGAGACATGAGGGATATGTATTAAGGTATTTATGATGGACATTATTATGGACACTATATTTTGATATTTATATGATATGCAATGACCATTGTCAACACCATGTGTTTTTATGTGATTAACGTTTATTTATGGATGTATGTATATAGGGGTGTGAGTTATTATGCCATGCAGATGATTATGATATGCATATTTATCTATGATGATTTTTTTTTATGTCTATGTCAATGAGATATCTAAGATGCATTATGCTTAACATTTGTGATGTAGGATGTGAAGGATGATTATGATGTTATATGATATGGTTTAGGGGACTAATGATTTGTGATGCAGGTGGCCATGTATGTATGTGGACATTATTTATTTGTAATTTATAATGACATGAATGCAAAATGTATGTATGAATTTGTGACCTATGTTATAAATGAATATGCAATGTAACAAGATAGATTAGGGTGTTTCAAAATAACAATTTTAAACAACCTAAATGGATAATGCAATGAAATGATAATGTCATGAATTTAAGATTCTTATAATAAACAATTAAGATTAGTCAAACACATTAAAATGATAATGAAAATGAATTCAAGATGGTTAGACTAATAGGTCTATATTAATCTAAATAGCTTAAAATGAACATGATAGTGATAAATGCAAAGTGGGATAATAATGCAGTCCATATGAATGATGGGAGTAATTAAATTCCTTACAAACATTAATATCTCAATTAAACTATCATGAACATGAGGGTAAATGATGGGCTGAATGGAAATTACTTACCCTATACTCATTACAAAAGTAAGGGTGATGGGTGACAATGGATCACAAATTAGGGTGAGGGATGATGGATGCAATGTTGCACCTATCAAGAACCATAGGAATCATGAGAAGAACAAGAGATGGAGGGATGAAAATTTCCACAACAAAAATCACAAATCATAGGTTAGGGAAAGGGATGAATGAAGGATAAATGCAATGCAATGAAAGGATGAATGAAATGAAATCCTAATTATGCTATTTTCAATTTTCAAGAGCATTGATTTTTGCTATAGAATAAGACAAAACATGCCACAGTATGATGAACCATGGAAGATTCATGTCTAATGCATGAAACAAACACAAAAAACAAGGAGGCTATCCCAACACCCCAAATTCATGATGACTTTGGTCAGGATAGGTATTGGGATAACCACAAGCACAAAGGATGTGGCAGCATAACACAAGACTTCAAGGATCTTGGTGATTACTACATGGGACAACCAAGAAGACAACAACCAAAAGATCAAGATATGCCCCTATGTTTACTAGTCAAAGTACACCATGATATGATGGATCAAGTCAACCATGACAAGGTGTAGTAGGGAGCTCAAATGATAAACAAAAGCTAAAAGCATCAAAAGATCACAATCATTTTCAAATGTCCTTTACCATAGGATCAAGAGGGTGGATGGGATTGATGAGATCTATTAGGAAAGATGCATCTTGCTGAGACCAAAGATGGAAACTAAACTAAATGATCAACATGACTGAGGATACTCAAGACTGATATGATCTCTTGATACTAGTGGATCTCGTTTGTTAAGAACCAACTAGATAGGGACGTACTTGATGAAACGACCCAAGACACAAGACACAAGATGAACACACCTTAAAGGCCTAGGGGTTTGGGGGCTAGTCAAAGATTAGCCTTTCCTATTTGAAATCTTAGAGCCCTCATAGTTCAATAAAATATCTTGGACAAATGCAGAAAGAGGACAATGAAGACCAATGATGGATGACGAAGGCTAATGAAAGCCCCAAGGGTGGATCAAAGGATCAACCCTACCTATGTGAAAGCAAAAAGCCCTCATAATTTGATAACATACCATGGATAAAAATGGAATGAGGACAATGAAGACCTATGATGGATGACGAAGGTTGATGAAATCCCCATGGGCAGATCAAAGGATCAACCCTGCGTACATGAAAGCATAGGGGAAATGTAGTTTGAAAAAAGACCAACAATAAAAGATAGAGAACTAACCCAACAAGATTGATGACAGCTAGAAGGGCATATCAGCATCAAGTGGCTGACCGTACTATTCCATATACTGGAAAAGTAAGGAGGATGATTGTCAAGGAAGACTACAACCACATGAAGGTGTATGTTGTTGGATTCATTATTGATGATAGGAGAGGACGAGACCTAATGAAGATCAACACAATGAAAGACCCTACGTGATGACGCAAGACTGATAAATGACATAGATAGACAAGCTCAGATTAGGATTAAAAGCTTAGGATTATGGATAGTTGATTTGGATTGTCCAATGGTCAACCAACATATACCAAGTGGCAAGGATGGGATGCTACTGGGAAGACAAGATATCATAGGATGTCAGGGTTGGATATGAAGATAGGATGGTTGGAAGGATAAAGTAACTAGGATGCAAGGTAGATAATGATTATGCCCTCTACTGATGGTGCCTGTTACTAGCTTTTCACCAAATGTACTCATCCAAGGCACCACCAGGGGTGGTTTTCACCATAGGATGAATTATTATTTTTGATTATTTTGGATTTTCTTTTTGTATTTTTGACAATTTTTTACTTTTTTCGATTTTTCTACAGGAGAGGGTAACCCTACTAACTTACATACAAAACCATTTCAGGTTCATGATGTTTATAGGCTCTTCCAAAGACTTTCCTTTAGGTGTAGAAAGCCTATATGCTTTAGAACCATACTTAGTTGTGATGACATAGGGACCTAGCTAGTTAGCCTCAAATTTTCCTTTCTTGTCCTGATCTTGCTGATTATGTTGATTTTCCTGAAGGACTAGATCACACACATTGAATTGGCGTGGATGTAATTTCTTATTATAGCTTCTCCTAAGACAATGTTGATATGCTCATAGATTATTATATTCTTTGATCCAATTTTTGTCTAGGAGTTCTAACTAGCTAAGGTGGGAAACCCATGTATCTTCATCACTGATAAGATTCTTCAAAGATATTATGAGGGATGGGATTTTGACTTCTATCAAAAAGATAACATCAACACCATAGATGAGAGAATATGGAGTGGTGCTTGTGGGAGTGTGGATGAAAGTGTGGTAAGCCCAAAGGGTAAGATGGATATGGAGATGCCAATCTCGACCAATGTTGTTAACAATCTTTTTCAAGATTTTGATCAAGGTTTTGTTTGTAGCCTCTTCTTGACCATTACCTTGAGGGTAATAGGACATAGACCAATGATGTCGGATGTGAAAAGTTTCACATAGGTGTTTCATCACCTAGTTTTTGAATGGATTTTCATTATCGTTGATGATTGTGGATGGGATTTCATACCTTTAGAGGATATAAAAGAGGATGAATTTGGAAATCTAAGTCCCTGTAATTTACGAAAGTGGAATTTCTTCCACCCACTTGATGAAATAATCAATAGCAATAATGATGAAAGAGTGGCCATTGGAAGATGAAGGGTAAATATTTCCAATAAAGTTGAAACCCCACTATGAAAAGGGCCATGGTGCAAGGATGGGTTGCAAGTCTTGTGTAGAAGCATGTATCCAATTTGCATGTTGTTGGCAGGGTAGACATTTCTTCATGAACTCACATGAATCGTGTGATGCAAAGAAAAAAGAATCAAATATTTCCAATTAGAAACTTGGATTCAAAAGGAATCCATCAAGATTATAATGATCATTTAAAGCAATGCAAATAATCCTCCAAGTTCAACAATCTTTGGAAACACAAATTCCACAATTTCATCCATCAACTCTAGTAGTACAGGGAACCCAGTTTTTAGATCTTAACTCAGAAATTTTCCATAGAACCTAAAAAACTAAAGGGTGATTCAAATACCCATTTTTGAGACTCATAACATATCAAAAGAGTGCATTAGACTCCTTGAAAACCTTTCCTTCAAAATGGATTTTTTCACTATTTTGAGGCCCCAATTAGCCCTATTTTTTAAAGGAACCCCTCTAATATTTTATTCCCAAACCAATACAACCTCAAAAAGTCTTCATTTATGATTACAAACAAAGGATTCTCTAGTTATTAGGACCTTGAGGGCTTATTTTATTCCCCAACTCACAAACCCTCTCTGTAGCCTAGGAACCTAGGGTTTTGGGACACCCCTATTTAAAGTACATACTCCCAACCTTTCCAAACCACACCAACTACCTAGACATGTTTAGTTTTGTCCCCTCAAGCTTTAAAGTTCATTTGGTAGCATAAGGAACTGTTACATTCATCAAACATAGGTTTACTAACCCAAATTCCATATAAACCACACAAACACTTCCCCTCAAACTTACCACACAGTTCAAGAGTTTAGTACCTAATTTCCTATCCTTGTGAACACATAAAAAAACAAAATTAATTACATCCATTGAGTCACATAGGATTTACAGTAGGTGGATGGCAGATCTCATCTTTAAGAGGCTCTAAAACCCCTATTTCTGAAAATAGAGCAGTCTCTAGAACTTCTTGCACTTCACCCACAAATGGTGAACTTAAATCGAAAAAATAGATGTAAAGACAAGTAAAAGAATATATAAGTACACAACCATAGCCTCAAGCTATGATAAACCTATACGAGCCTGTATCAAAGAAAGAAAGTTCAGAAAAATCAATGAAAACAGTGATCAACGTTTACAAAAGAGAGTTCTTCTTCAAAAAAATTGAACAACCAACCTCTTTTTTGAGGAATTACATCATTATATAATTATATCAACTTCAAAATACCATTTTAACTAACCAACTACCTTAACCACATTTTTTTTTGACTTTAAAATGATAATTTGACAATTTTTGTTCTTAATCACCACCCTTTTACAACTTTTCTTTACAAGTTCCTCTTAACTCACTTACTATGAATGAAAAAACTTCAAATACATATTAAATGGTCATTGAGACCTTATTCAGAAGGAAAACATGAAAATCTAACTATTCTACCCCCTAGACCTCATTGTCACCTCTTGACATTAATGGACAACTTATTGCACTACATCCTATTTTGGCATATTTTGCAACTTCCTCATTGCATAGTGATTGAAAGACCTTCAAATAATTTGTTGAACCTTCAAGAATCCTTCCCCTTTCATTCCATGGTGATGGTGCCCCTACACCATCATGCTCCATTTTTGGCCAATAATAGCCTACTCTCAGGATCTTTCTGGCAAAGTCCATACCATTTGAGTGGGCCTCACAAACACCACTATGTACCTTTATTAATGCAGTGCAAGCCTCAGTATCAATTGGACACCTAAGAAGGGTTCCATCATACTCACAATGATAAAGTGTATCCCCCATAATAGTGTAATGGGAGGTGCATTGGATGAAGGATTTGTGTTGGTTATGTGTGAGGTTAGAGGGTAAGATTTTATCATGAAGGTAGTGTAGATGTCGTTATACCATGGTGATTCAGGACCGCATCATTTCACTCTCAGGGATGTCATAAGCAAGGAGTAGCAGTTGTTCAACTAGGAAATCACAATCTATTTGATCTTTTGGCATGTCAATCAGAGAACCAATCGTAGCCATTGCATTGACAACTTTATTCTATACCCAAGGGATTTGTTCAAATTGGATGGAGAAAAAATACTTCTTGAAGTCATCCACCATGAATTTATAAGGTAACAACTTGTCATCTCTTGTTAGAAACTCATCATTGACCTATTTGATGGTCAGTTGTGAATCACCAAAAACTTGTAAGTGAGTGATGTTCCATTGGATGGCAATTCAAAGACCAGTGAGAAGAACTTCATATTTTTCTATGTTCTTCATGCATGGGAAAGCTAACCTGAATGACTTAGGGATATAATCACCTTGTGGTGTGACAAACAAGATACCTACCCTAGCTCCATTGTGTGTGTATGATGAATCAAAAGAGAGTGCCTATGTGGGGGCTTCTACAACTATACGAAACTCTTCATCGGGAAACTTTGTGGCCAAGGGATAGGAAACCGCCAAAGGAGTGTCTACCAGCTGATCTGCTATCACTTACTCTTTAATAGCCTTTTGGTCCGCATAATCTATATCAAATTTTCTCAAAAGCATGACCCAATTAACCATGTGACTAGTCAAAGTAGTTTTGGATAACAAATATTTGAAGGAATCAACCTTTGATATTAGCTTCACTAGATGGCTGAGCATATAATGTCAAATATTTTGTGAACTAAAGACTACAACTAGGAAAGCTTTTTCTATTTGCAAATAATTATGCTCATAGTCTACTAATGTCCGACTAATGTAGTAGATTTCCCATTCCTTTGAAGAATCATCATGTTGTGCTAACAATGCCCCGAGTGCCACCGAAGTAGCCGAAATATAGAACAAGAGTGGTTTTCCTAAAATCAGAGGCATGAGGATGGGCAGATGATCCAAGTACACTTTGATTTTTTCAAAACCTATCTTACACTCAGAATCCCACTTGAAGGACATATATTTTTTTAGGAGATGAGCAAACTGTTAGCATTTTTTAGCTAACTAAGCAATAAACCATTTGATGGACTACAATTTTCCTTGAAGGCTCCTTAATTGTCTTAAATTGCATGGTGGATGCATTTCCATAATAGCTTTTACTTTAGTAGTATTTACTTCTATGCCCCTTCTAGAAATAATGAAACCGAATAGTTTGCTAGATGTAACCCCAAACACACACTTCTTCGGATTTAGCCATAGCTTGTAATGATCTAGTCACTCAAAAAATTTATTTATGATCATAAGGTGCTCTACTCTTGTTTTGGATTTCCCCAATATATCATTAACATAATTTTCCATGATGATTTGGATAAGGTCATGAAAGATGACTGTCATAGCACATTGGGAAACATAATTTTCCATGATGATTTGGATAAGGTCATGAAAGATGACTGTCATAGCACATTGGTATGTTTCCCCCACATTTTTGAGGCCAAAGGGCATGATGTTGTAGCAAACGGTGCCCCAAGGCATGGTGAAGGTTGTCTTATGTTGGTCCTCAATTGCTATTCTAATCTGGTTATAACTAGAAAAGCCATCCATGAGGGATAGCATCTCATTTCCCACCATTAAGTCAACCAACATATAAATGTTTGGTAGGGGAAAATCATCTTTAGGGAACGCTTTGTTAAGATCCATGAAATCCATGCAAATCCTGATATTCCCATTGGGTTTGGCAACTGGCACTATGTTGGAGATCCAATTAGAGTAGTCAATGGTTCTTATGAAACTAGCCTCTAATAGTTTCTCTAACTCCTTGACCAACAAGGCTACTTGAGGTTGCATTTTTCTAAGTTTATGTTTAACCACTTTAGCATCAGGATGCACATACAAATGGTGTACTACTAGAGCAAGATCTAGACCTAGCATATCTGAATAGGCCAATGCAAAATTGATGATACCATCTTTGAGAAGCTAGACAATGATGGAGTGCTCTTCTTTTGATAAGGATTTGGCTACATACATGATTTTTTGATCTTCTTCCATTCCTAGGTTGACTTCCTATGTTTCTTTGATGAGAATAGAAAATCATTCAGATAGTTGAGTTCCCACAAGGGGAAGATGAATGTTCCCATCTTCCAGTGCCTTGTTGAGGTTTTCACTATTAGATACACCCTTTATTTTTAATTTTCCTGAGCTAGGAAGTGCCTCTTAGAGGTTTTCACTAGATGACCCTTTTTAATTTTGTTTCTTCTTATTTTTGTGGTTAGGGCATTCATCCTCCCCCAATCCCATAAGATGCATTAAGTATCCACTGATGGAAATGTGTCGATTGGTACACTAGATCGTAGATGCCAATCAATAAGTTCAGGGTGGCAAAGGGAAAGGTTAATGGTGAAAATAGATAGGAAATCAAACATGGAGGAAATATCCACATGATCCATGTCATCATACATTTTTATGATGGATTATTCTTTAGGTATGTCTTCCAGAAGACCATTATCCACACTAACATTTTTGGAGGCATTAGATTATGCTACATGACCCTATTGTTTTGTGTCATAGCCTAAGCCCAAATTTCCTAGACACATAGAAGTATCCACTAGTTGCATTCTTCCTTGCTCTTCTACACCAAGGCCTCCCCCCTGATAATGGTGTTTCTTAGCATACTTAGAGGGCCAAGGATAGGTCTCTTGGAAATATTCTATTAGAGGGGGAGAATGTTTAGGTTCTTCATGATATATCCGTTGGCTAATTTCATCCTCAGGTGTGTCTTGTTGTAACCCAAGAAATCTGAAAGCGTTGATTCTACATTTTTAGATCTAATGGTGATCATCTTCTCTTCTTGCTTTGGCCATATGTATGTGGTGAGGGTGGCATGGTTGCCACATTTAAAGTGGTATGCATTTCATACTCACCACACCCCTTGTCAATGATCTAGACCTTGGTAATGGTGGAGTTAGATGTAGAAGATGGAGTGGATGATATGGTGGCTAGGGCATTGGAAGATTGACGAGAGGATGATTCCTAAGGTGGTCCCATTTCTACTCTTGGGCAATAGTGAGAATGGGGAAAGGAAGCTTCTAGTGCATGACAATACTCAAATTGTTGAGGCTCATCCTATATTGTAACTACCATTTCGTTAAAGGAGAACTTTAGGAATTGATGGTAAGTGGATGGGACGGCTTGCATGGCATGCATCCATGGGTGGCCAAGAAAAGGTTATAAGGGAGGTCCAAATCAAGGACATGATAGGTAATGTACTATACAACTAGACAAACCTAAATTAGAAGACAAATAACCCCTTCAGAGTCTCTTTCTGCATTGTCATAGGGATTTATGGTGATAATCTAATTACTTAAGTCAATGTGGGTGTAGCCTACCTATAGGAGGTGGATGGATTGACATTGAAGCTCTTGGGACAATGATGTGAGTACAACAGATTCTAACAGCACATTGGCGATCCTTTCCTTTTACGTGTATCATAGACACACATGGTCCTATCTGACTAATATACAGGATGAGGCCTTCGTAGTTATAAGGGACATTCTTGTAAGTGATATTATTATTATTTTTATTCTTGTTATTATTGTTACTAGACCTAGGATTTGCATTAGATGTGCTAGCACCTTGGTTATGCTTTAGGAAGGCATTTTGATAAATTTGTAGTGAGCATTGGATGAAGGGGCCTAGTTTGCATCCACCTGCATATCTCCTTGATCTATGAGATCTTGGATATATGTTTTTAATCCTTGACATTTGTTTGTGGAATGATCCTTAATATTATAAAAATCATAATACTCATTCTCTTTGTACCAGGTTGGCTTGGGCTTGGACTCATCAAAATACTTGGTCACAAGATACATGATCAGATAACTCACTTGTAATAGCCTATTGAAAACAACACTTAGGGGTTTTCCTAATTGAGTGAATTGATGCTTATTGTTTCCCTGATTATTTTGATTGGACTACTGAGGAGGATGAGTTTCTCCCTATGGCATGGATATAGCATTAGGAATCGATTGCTAAGGAGGTTCATATTGTGGCCTCTGTGAGGTATTTGCTACTAGAACATGTTTAGTGTCAGTGACACCATCATTGAATACATTTTTGTTTTTGTTCCAGTAACGAGATTTGTCACCAGCCGATTTGTCTTTATCAAAATTATGAAGTTTGATTTGCCCCTTCATGACAAGAACTCTCTCAAAAGTAGGACCCTTTTTTATAACCTCCACAAAGGTGGTGATGCAGTGAAGATTAAGGTGGGTATGTGCAAGATCATGATGGGCCAAAAAGTGCTTATATGATGGGTGTGTGGCTGATGATTTTTTTTACCCAAAATTGATGAAACAAAAAGAATTTTTAAAGGATATTCTCTACTTTCCACCAATATAAATTATTCTTTACTTTGAATTTAATTAATAATTATTATTCATTTTCTATTTGATTACAACTAAAGTCTTGATTGATAGGATGATTGAAAAAATCTATAGCTTTCAAACTGTATCATATTTTTTGAATTTGAAACATGCATCACATTCTATGCTTCACATACTATAGGATTAAAAAAAAATTGAATTTCATGAAGTTTTGACCATGTTAAGGTGGTAATACATATGATATTTTTATATTTTTAAAAAGTTGTAATAAAATTTCATAATTAATTATTTAGTTGTAATAAAATTTCATATCCAGACATGAGTCTACTTATATCTAAAATCTTATTAAAAAATATTATCATTTTATTGTGGTTAGGGTGGTCAGATAGACACCTACTTCTTTATTTTTCCTTAAAATTAAGTACTACTACATTGAAATTTCAAATTTTCACCAAATAGATTTTTTTTTTTTTCTAAACAAACCTAGTAGTTTAGAAACTACATTCAATTTTCTATAGATTCTATTCTTACATATTTTTGAAATAATATAGATAAATTATTCAAATTTTTATGGCAAGTTCCCTAACTCTAATTTTTCTGAATTTTTTACTAGTTAAGGGCCTATTTTTCCATGATGATATTTCACATACCTAGGTTATATGCCATATCAGGATGAGCATTGGCTATGAAAAGGGTTACCATTTCCTTCTCACTAGGGGGAGCTTTCATGCAACTAGCCAATCCATGCCACCTTTGTAGGTAGCTAGCAAAGGTCTCTCCTGCATGCTATTTTTCTTATAGGAGATCGAAAGTATCAATGTCTTTCTTCAAGGTGAAGAAGAACTATTTGATGAATTGCTTTGAAAGATCTACAAAGGAATAAATTGACCCCTTCTTTAGACCCATAAACCAATCTAAAGTTGGCCCTGCTAAGCTCCTAGGGAACTGTCATAGGAGGTAGTTGTCCCTATGTTGGACATCTTGGAATTGCGAATAGAATTCCTAAAGATGAGCTTTTGGATCTTTGGTTCCTTTGTATTTATCAAATTTAGGCATTTAAAAGTGCTTTATAAAAGGAACAAGAGATATTGAGGGATCAAATAGATAAGGAGAAATCTCCTCAAACTAGAAGGACTTTTTAGATGTACCTGCTTGTAAGTCTTTCAGTGTGGCTTTCATTTCTTCCCACTCCTTGTTAATAGGTGGTGTCTAAGATGAATTAGATAGGATGGATTGGTTATATAGAGGATTTTGTTGATAGGATGATGATAGGGCAAAAGCATTATGATCGCATGAAGGTGGAGGTGTGTATGAAGGCATGGGATGATATTGATTGGTGTAGGTGGATTGCGGCTACTGAGTGGTGTAGGATTGTTGATAGTACGATGAATTCTAATAGTAAGAGGTAGAGGGCCCTTGTTGGTAGCATGGAGGTTCTTGATAGTATGAGGTGGAAGCACCTTGTTTGTAGGATGGTTTCTGATAAGACATAGGTTTTTGTGAAGCGTAGTATGGGTTGGAATGATAGTTATAGGTGATGTATTGTTGGGAAGCATATGGTGATTTTTGGAGATTAGGTTGCTGATAAGAAGTGGAAGAAGCATGTTGATATGGTCATTGTTGATAGGGTGGTTGTGAAATGGTGGCATAAGGTGGTTGTTGGGCATTAGGCTATTGATGGGAAGTGAAAGCACCTTGTTGGTAAGGTAGTTGTTGTTGTGGTTGTTGCAGGACATGGCATGTATGACCAGGATTTGGGTTGGATTTGGCAAGTCATGTGTAAAGTGAGATATTCAGGTGGTACATGTACTAAGTAATGTTTTGTGGGATATACTAGTGAGATGGTGGTTGTGGTGTCAGGATTTTCATGTGTTGATGAGATGGATATGTATAAAGGGGTCAAGATGGGATGTTAGGTTGTTGGGTGACTTGTGGTTGTTGGAATGGTAGATTTTGAGGAGAGGCTGTGATGGATTATTGTGCAGTTGATGTAGAGGATGCTATGGATGCACTATTAAGATGGGAATGTTTTGGTATGGAGGTTGTTGTTGTGGTGTTTGCCATGGAATAGTGGTATGCTAAGGGGTCTGTTGGGGGGTATGTTGAGGATTACCTTGCAACAACTACTACTAAGATGGAATGTTGCCCTAGGGCAGTTGTTGAGGAATAAATGGATTGGATATGAGAGTAGACCCTAGAGGTGGTGGTAGAAAAGGGTTTCCCCCTATATTGACAGGTGGCTAACTTGGTTGGTTCGGAAGAGGTGGTCCAGGGGCAATAGGAGTTGGACCTTGCAAAATTTTATGAAGTAGTGGCGATGGAAAATTTTGAGGCACGTCATAGGCAAGGGGGTCATTAGGATCAGGACTTGACTAAGATGCTCTCACAATTGTGATCTTAGGAGGAGGGTGAACCTCATAGAGGATGTCATTCCCAAACCCTTCTTGATACCAATTGTTTATAGGAGGACCCTCATGGATGTACAAATTACCTGAAACATTATGTGAGTTTTGAGGATCTTGAGTCACAGGTGCAGGCAGTGTGATATTGACGTACTTGGATAGATCAAACCCTATGGGTGGTTTGACACCCCTCATTAGCAAGGTGGAAATAATTCTACCCCCCTACTCATTGAGAAAATGATTAGTCATCTGGAGGTTAGTGGAGTTACTAAGATACTCATCAACAGTGACTTCAGTTTTGACAACCATGTTGTCATCGACAGGAGGCAATGTGCTTTGGAATTTAGTATGGAATTCAGTGTTGGATTGGGTTGAACCACCATTGTTGGGATCTTGAGGAATGTTCTAGGTGCCTTGGCCTTGTTTTCTTTCTATTTTCTTTTCTTGTGATCAGGTCTGAATGAGCATGAAAGTGAAAAACTACTAAGTGGAATAAGATGACGTTACCCTCTAGGATGCAGATGAGGATGACATAGATGATGGTTAACGGATTGATTGGATAAGATGAGGGATTGATTGATTGAATTGGATGATTGATAAAGGATGCAATTGGATTGGTATTGGATTAATGGATAGGATGAGGTGATTGATTGGATGATAGGATCAATTGGATTAGGTGATGAAATATATTCTACACTAAGTTTAGAGGTTTGATTAGTTGATGTTTGATGCTGACTAATCAGTTGAAACCACAATGAGGATGATTTGTCTAAGGATGATAACTGACTCAAGACATATGACAATGCTAAGCAGAAATGAATGATAACGACCGAGATTATATGCCTAAGCCAATTTGGATGAAAACCTCAAAAATGAAGTCTAGGGAATTCAAATTGATAAACTCATGACTAATATGCAATGTAAGGATGTCCTAAGATGCACCTAGATGATTTGGTTGATAAAAGGATCACTTTCAGAAAATGTAGATGGATGAAAATGAGGACTATGGGAAGACGGATGGTGATAAAAAAATTGATCACAACAAAAAGCTTGGGAAACAATAGGCTATTAATGGGAAAAAGGATTCATGTTCTGGAATTTGCATGGGAAGTGGATTCATGTATATATCCATGTATACCTCTATGTACATGTATATGTAAGTATACCACATTGATTAATCTATATGGGCACATCGATCTACCAGCATACGCTTGTACCAATTTGTATATAGATATGAATACATGTATATATAATATATATGCATATATGTTCACTTTTGTTTCACATACAACCATTTACATTACCATCATAATGATTATAATATCACAAATAGATACATAGATAAACATCACTTATACATGCATATAGAAGCAGACAAAACTCCTAACATTTCCCAACATACAAGCCTATGGATGATTTACCTATAACTTCAAACAAACTAACTTAGCTTACTCAGTCTAATGGATGTGTGTGTATTCTCAAATGGTTCACATTACTGCTTACCTGATCAAGCTCCTCTCCCAAGTGATATTTTTCCTCTTCCTAGAGGAATGGTCCACATACCTACATATAATGACATGACAAAAAAAGTAATATGTTCACAATAAAGCAGTATACATGAAACATCTCAAAAGTTAGAATATTCAGAATTCAATAACCTTCTATTCTCTTTTATGCAGTATATCACCAAGAATAACATCAAATGAAACAACATTCATATTGAAAACAAGGTACAAGCATCATTAATTCACCTCCAAAATTCACATTACATTCACATTTACCCTATCTAGTAATGGTAATTAGTAACATCACAATTTGGGATGTAACAGGACTTCCATAGATGGAAAACTATAGACAAAGTTCCACAGTTCGAAAACCATAGATAGAAACCCACACATAGAAACCCTTAGTGAAATTTATGCAACATATAAACACTACAAATTTGAAACAAACCTCCTTGGGCATGTGGCAACATTCATTTTATGGGCCCTACATGTTGAAAACTTAAAGTTTGTACCTCTCTTTTGAAATGAAGAGATTTGGAATGTGGAAGTTGTAGAGTCTGCTTCCATAAATAAAATGACATTCCACACACAAAAACATGCAACCAACAACCCACACATGGAAACCCATAGCCAACAACCCATGGACAACAACCTGCACATGAAAAATCATAGCAAAATTTTTGCAAAGGAAAAAGACTTAGTGAAATTCAGATAGGTGAATTTGGTCAAGGGGGGATTGATTGCTTTAAGGTGTGTTCCAAACTTAGGATCGGAGATAGGGGCACACAAAATGAGGTAGGGGTGAAAATGTCCCATCGGGAGCAAAAGAAAGGAGGTACTTGCCTTTAGCGGGGCATGTGTGCAAAACATTCACAACATTTATTACTAAAAACCGATAATTGAATTCAAATTTCTAAATGTTAAAATGCCAAACCTAGTGTGAAATTGTCAAGGATGATAATTTTTGACACTGCAGTAGATGCATGGAAAAAATAAAATAGGAAATACATTTTTTGTTCAATTTTATCCCACTTTCTTAATTTGGATTGAGACTATCTCTATCTCTTCTATCACTATAAAAAAGAGATCAGTCACTATATTGAATGCAACCAAGATATAGTATACATATACAATTATTGTATCAAATTCTTATTAACAACAAAGAATAATAGCAATGTGCACTATATTCTCAATAAATTGCTTCCACAACCCCAAAAACAACCTATGAAGAATATTAGAAAAACAAATTAGAAAGAGTACTTGATAGCCAAGAACTTTGGAAATAGTGGCTGGGAAAGAATTTCCCCTCCTATTGGGACATTCATAGGAACTAGTTCTTATTTAAGCTATGAAAAACTAGAATAGTAAAACGATATAGAACAATGTGAAAATAAATTATTATATTTTTAGTTATTGGCTTCTTTAACTTACTAATTTATTATATGCTCTTGTTTTGTAACAGTAGGAACTTGGTATTAATGGCTATTGCCTATTTCCAATGTTGCAATCAAACTTGTTTTGATATTGGTAATTAAATCTCAATTTTAAAAAAATAAAAAAAAAGAAACCTATAAATATATTTTCTTCCTAATTACTTATTCTTATTGACACCATATTAAATTAATTATAGGCATTTCAAAAATATCCTGAAATAGAAATACATATTATTCATTTCAACTAGAATATATATACATAATCAAATGTATATGAAAAGAATCCTAGTACTTAGAGGTTTTTGCCAATATGGGCATCGATTCTATTATAATGTCTTTTCCTCAAAAATGGCCTACACATAGTTCACATTTCACATAAACAATCAAAATTGAAGGAGTTTCCTATGTCAATTTTATCATTCTCTGCATTTCACTTAGAAAGTCCCAAATTAATTACATAAATTAATTTTGATCAAATTCATTTTGGATGATCATCATCCTCAACTACAACCTAACCCATAAATTTCTCTAATTTTCCCGAAATATTAAAATACAAAAGAATATAACCAAATTCTACAAGAGACTAACTTGAATACTATCATAACAAGAGGGAGTTACAATGACTATAAATATCAACAAGAAATAAGTAAAAATATTGTGTGTGACCTAGATGTTGGGGTATTAAAAATTAATCAAACTAAACTTGATAGCTATCCTTCCATGGCATGCGTAGACAACAATGAATTACCCCAATAACAGGGATTTGAGCTAAAATTCAAATTGTCTTAAGTGGGTATGTGCAGGATCATGATGCACCAAAAAGTGGTGATATGATGGGTATTTGTAGGGTATGTGGTTGATGACTTTTTTTTAACCCAAAATTGATGAAATGAAAAGGGTTGTTTAAAGGAGATTCTCAACTTTCCACCAATACAAATTATGCTTTACTTTGAATTTAATAAATAATTATTATTAATTTTCTATTTGAATTACAACTAAAGGCCTTATTGATAGGCTGATTGAAAAATATCTACATCTTTCAAATAGTATCACATTTTTTGAATCTAAAATATGCATCACATTCTATGCTTCGCATAATATAGGATTAAAAAAAGAATGAATTTCATGAAGTTTTGACCAATTTATGGTGGTCAGACATATGAGTTTTTATATTTTTAAAAATTTGTAATAAAAAAAATCATAATTAATTATTTAATTAGAAAATAATTACAAAAAAAATGCATCACATCCAAACATGAGTCCTCTACTTATATTTAAAATCTTATAAAAAATATTATCATTTTATTGTGGTTAGGGTGGTCAAAGAGACACCTACTTATTTTTTTCCCTGAAATTTAAGTACTACTGCATTGAAATTTCAAATTTTCACCAAATAGATTTAAGAAAAAAAAAAACCTAGGAGTTTAGAAACTACATTCAATTTCTACATATTCTATTCTCGCATATTTTTTAAATAATATACATAAATTATTTTAATTTTTCTAAACTTTTTGCCACTTAAGGGCCTATTTTTTCCATGATGATCTGCACATACCCAACTTGTATGTAGGTCATGTGATGTTGTGTTTTGATAGTAATAACTACCTCCACCAACAATACTTACCTTCAAACTCTGTTGGCCCTTGGGTGCTCATTCACTTCTACTCATGAGCCCTTGATGGTTAAATATACACTAGTTAATATTCATAGTTGCTACTAAGCCTAGTGGCTTAAATCCAAATGTAAATCATTATGGTGACATGTGGTGTCCTAAAGCATCTAGCATCACCTATTATACCAAGTTCCCACCCTCACCCCAAAGCTATGTGTCATATTAGCGCAACATGACAAAGCCCACAAGTATTGAAAATACAAATTCTAAGAGATTGGTTGGTTCCATTGGTAAGCTTATCATAAACAAGTAGCTCCCACCCTAAAAGATATAGTGCTTAGCAGGAAGTGTTATGGTGCCATGCAATGGCCCCAAAGACCACCAAAAAATCAAAATTTGCCTCATCTTCTTCACATACTATTACAATTTTTCTTCCTACATGCTTAGCTGCAACTATCTCATCTTCACCACATATTTTCATCATTACCGTAATGTTCTCCAAAGGACTCACTACTGCTGGAATCTCCCTCTTGTAGGAGAATCTCTCCTTCAAATAAAATATCTATTTTTATCATCTCTTCCTTCAAATAAGAGATCTTCTTCACCAAGTTCTTCATCAAATACAAGACCTTTAAATACCTTTATTTATGCTCATCTTGTTTCACTTGACTCTTCCTCACATTCACTCCTCTTTACCTCTTTCTTTATGATAGAAATCTATCGTCTCTATACACCATTCAACATCATCCTTTTTGTTCTTTATCTAGCCACCTTCACATAATTTTTCCTCATGTTTTTTCTCATCTACTTCAACTTCCTAATTTTTCCTAGCTTCTAAGGCATCCATTCTTTCCTCGATCTTTTTGAATTCTTCAAAAAAAATTCTATTCTCTATTTCCTCCCAATATTCTTCCCAAAATGGGATTATCCCCTATCTAATCATGATCCATCAGATCATCTTCCTTGAATACATATTGTTCACATTCTCAATTTGCAACTTTTACAACTTGCACACACACACAATTTTGAGATCCAATGCTCTGCAATTAAAGAAAATCCCTGCAACCAAATTCAAACTCACTCTATCCTCTACCTAGCCAAGATTCTAGAAGATACTCATCTCAATACTTCGTCTACCCGCTTTCTTTCAGTGGAGAAAGTTCATGCACCTTCTACTGAGTGTTGTCTCTACTAAAGTACAACCAAACCCTTCACTTCTCTATAGTTACAAAAATAACAACAATTTCTATACTTCTCCCAATGAGCCACTCACTTTGATATGAAATAATGCAGATAAATTAATGTGATCCTTATTAGGAAAAAAATTATTTGTACGTGGAATGAGTTCAATTCACTTTACACTTTTAACAATGAAGAAATCAAAAGTTATAGCTAGGCAATTTATCCTACAAATTAATTCATACACCATCCAATTCAACATAAAAGAAGAATCAAATTCTCCTAGCATTTTATTTAATTAAATTGTTTTTTTAAGATTTATATAGTCAACTCCAAAATACCACTCATATAATTCATGTTGTAAATTCCCTCTCCTAATTTAGCGTCTCATTCCTGGCAACAAATTTGGCTTACAAATCTGCAATAAAATTTTAATTTTTTTCTAAAAATTCCCCTTCTTGGAGAACTTCCACACCTCCCCTAGCAATCTGGATTGATTACCATCATTTAAAAATTTTGGAGAATTTTCGCTAGCTTCTCTCTTCAACCTTCAATGGCAACAACCTCAAATTTCATTCTTTTGTTTATTTTTCTCTTTCCTGACATCCAATTTCTTGCCTTTTCCCTTTCCATACAACTCTCCATTTCCTCTTTTTTTCCCTTCTCTATCTCTTCCTTTCTCCAATGCCTCTTTTATCTTTTTGGTTTTTTTTTTTTAAATAAAAATTTACAATTTTCACTAAAAAAGATAATAGATTAAAATACAAATGTTGCCTAGCAATTCTCATTTTTTAAATTTCAATGTAAGCATAAGAATTAATTAAATAATTAATTCAAATTGCTCCTATGACTCCACTTGAATTATATTTGAAGATTATGAAATTAAATTCTCCAATTCTGTCTTGCACACCAAAACTAGAAAACTAAAATTAAATCAATTGTAAGGGAAATCACACATTTTTTATTTTTTTGGTAATGAGGATTACCATACACATGGGATGCTCCTGCATAAGCTCTGAGGTAGTGGATCTCAATGTAATAGTTTTCTATTCTCTTTTCTTTTAGATAGTGAGTCCTTGTCAGTGAGCCCTTATTTCTTTTCTTCTAGATAGTGAGTCCTTTGGGTAGTGATCCCTTCTGATAGTGAGCCTATTGTAATAAAAATTCAAATATAGATTTGATACTCACTGTGGTGTTTCCTTTATTAGTGTTTCGCATATCAAATCTAGTGTTCTATTGTGTATAATAGTTGATATGTTGTTGTTTCATTTGTTTTATATTGATAAGGGTTTATATATTAATAATGGTTTTAATATAAATGAACATTTGAAGGTTTTAATGTACAACTAATTTACCCCCCATACTCTCGGTTGTCTTATGTTTCTAACAATGTAACATTTGGAAAATCACACTTACCAATTTAAACCTTAATCTCAAAATTAATTTAATAGGTTAAAATTATTATAAAAATGTGCGAGAAAATAGGAATAACTCAATTAATTTCATCACTATATTTAAATGAAATAACATGCATCCATGAATCAAGTGTATCAAAACAAGGTTATGTCATTTTAAGATATGGCAATATAGTCTTACACAAGATTTATTATATCCACAATGCATTTAAATTCAAATACTGTAAAGCAATAGAAAAATTATAAATGCAATTACAATAGAGCCATAACACAAAGAAATTTCATGAGTGGAAAACCCTCGTAGGGATGAAAAACCACTCGTAAAAGTGCCTTACTAGCCTAATGAAAATTCCTTTATGGTAGTGCCTTACTGGCTACAAAATCTCTATGTTTTACAAGATGTCTCATAGGCAATGATCAAACTATTTCACTATTATGATCATTTACAAATTCATTACATTTTCTGAATAATAAAGCCATAATTACACATGGATCACACTGGTTCTCTACATAACATTTATCTTCTTGAGATAAAACAAAGCCCCGGGAGAATCGGAAACCAATGTCCAAACAGTCCTATCTATCTATATATTCTCTTATTTTAATATTTCTAACTCAGCCCAAGCAACCATTACAACAAAGTGTAACACATTTAGAAAAGAATTGTTGTTGTAATAAAGAAAATATCATCTTGAAATCACATATTGTAATAAAAGATTCTGCTTAAGGAGGTTGCCCCTTCAAAGAAGCTTGCAATTCTTGTGATCAATAAGCATATTTAAAGCTGTTTTATGGACATTATATTACTTTCACATGTGTTATATGTTTTGCTAATATTTTTTCAAGTAAAATCCTAACACAATCAGGATGACACTGAAATGAAAACTACACTACTAAACTATGTGGTTAATGGTCTATAAGTTTATAACTAAAGGAGGTTCATTAATTTAGCACATAAGACTTACAACAGGCAGTCTCAACAATTATAGAAATGGGAGTAGCCCGTTGGACTCCCTTTAGAAGGTCAAAGCATTCTTATCTTACGTGGATGTGTATAGGCAGCTATAGGAAAAGGGTGGGGAAGGGTGGATGGAATGCAAGGATAATTTGGAGGTTAAAATAACCTTTATAATTTAATGGATTGATATTTGTGTGTGACTTATAGTTTCTTATTGTTCTTTATACACCGGTCTACATTGAGGAAAATTGACTTTTAAAAAAAAAAAAAAGAGGAGAATGCTTATTTTCATGGAGGAAAGGTAACCTTAACATAAGTTTTTCCATTGAATCACAAAGAGCTGATTTCGGAATTTTTAAATTAGAATTTAGAATACACTCTGCCAATCAACAGAATCACTACCCACATTGGTGCTGGAACAAGGGAAAGATATATGATCTTGAGAATTTGAAAGAGGCTTTGAATTGGTGTTTTATATTGATGAGAAAGTTAGACTGAAAATGAAGGAATGCATAAATGTTCTTCGGTATGAATTGAATGCAAATGACATCGAATCTATCATAAAGCCAAAATGAGTTGGAAATTTTTCAGTAACCAAACCAATTCCTTCGATCCTAAAAAAAAGACTTGTATGAAACATGTTGTGGGGTTTAGGTCTCTTAGTTCTCCTTGAATCTAAGGAATCCTATCATTTCCTAATATCCTAATGTTGATTCTTTTAGCTACAGTTTACTAGGATGAATAATTTTGCATGTATAACTGGTCCATCCCTTGGATATTGCAATCGCTATTGGAGCCATGTCATACTGTGGATTTGTGTTTAATATGATTGTCACAGGCTTGATGGTGAAGCCATGCAGGTAATGAGGCATGTGTTAAAAACATTTTTTAGTAATGTATCTGCATGTAAACCAGGGAGAATCTGATGTTTATCACATAGAGTATGTTGAGGGAAAACAAACCTTTTCCTGCAATATGCCACACCATAAACTTAAACTTCAGCTTCATGGTAATCCATTGAATACAAGATAATACAATGACCACATAACTAATGGTTGTTAATCCCGTAAAGAATTCACATACATAATATTTGCATACAGAATATAAATATATAATCACATTCAGTGCAAGGGACAGAGTTGATTGCATTTCACACAAATCTAAAGTTTCTTTACAGGCAAACGAGGGGGAAAAACGGTCGACGCCCCAGTGGGGAGAGGCGCTTCCTGAGGAGGGCATGGCTGGGGTTTAAGCCCCAGTCATTACAAAATACACTTCCTGAAGCAAAACAATACGTCATTTCACAATTCAGCTACAATTTTATTTAATTAAAATGTATGTTTATATATATGTATATTATATATGTAAATATATGTATATACTCACACCGTTCAGTGTATGTATATACATGTATTTAAGTATATAATATTCTCACAATCCAAAACAAGATTACAACTTATAGAATCTACAAAAACCTTCAATTTGGCATAAAATGTCTAATATAGGGTTTTGTGCGGGATTACTTACGTATATATTTAAACAAATATTCAATACTAGATACATGTACTTATATACATATGTAAATAAATATATTTAGGAATAGGAAAGCATACTACAATTTATACAACTATGCCCTTGAATTTACTCAACAAGCATTCGATACAGAGATGGTGGACAATGGTTTCTCAAAAGATTTCCATTTGTTTAACAATACATAATTCTTTCTCACACTTTAAAATTTAAATGCAATGGTAGAGATTTAAAAACTTGGAAAGATTGCCTCCAGTTGTAATTTTTCCTCTCCTTCATCTTCTCCTTCCTTCGTCTATCCTTGTATATCTCTTTTTATTTCTACTAATTGATAATCTACTGAAATTTAAAACTTCTATTTGGCAGCCCTTTTTCCGTTAATTCCAGAGTAATTCAAAAAATAAAGAAAACCATTGTGTGTCTTTGTTATCAATTTTCCGTTCTATTAAACATTTTTCCTCCCATTCCCAATAACTAAATCTTGAAAATAAAACCATATCTCTTTTTCATAGAAGAATTTATATTTTAATTGCTACTAAGTAATTTAACCAAAGTAAACAGTGATAAAAGAAAGAAACCATTTTTAATTTGCAAAAGAAATATTTATCTTTAATAAGTAAATAAGGAAATATTATTCACTTGCAAATTTTTACTCCAAATAAATGATAAAGAAAATTCATTCAGTTGGAAAATAAAAATAATTATTCTAAATTATCCAAATATTATCATTTATTTGGAATAAATAAAATCTTTATTAAATTTTAAGGAAACCCTTTTTTAATTATTGTACTTTTATTTCAACAGCAATTAATTTAATCAAACATTTTAAAATATAAAGCATAAAAATAGGGGTCGTGACAAACAATTTTGGATTTTCTTAAGCTTCTTACCTTCCTTATTAGAATTGCACTTTAGTTTTGACTTGCACTTGAAACTTAAGAACTAGAAAAGGAGTTACTTGATGTATTTCTAGCATTAAAATTGAAGTATAAGTGAGCAGATCATAATGAATATCATCAATAATTCCACCATTTGAAACAGATTTTGACTTCTCAATATGGTCTTTATATGACCATAAACTCCCCCTTCATCAAAAATCACATCTCTTGACATGAAAATTCTATTGTTTTGAGTATCAATGTTAAAAGAATAATTTTATCATTCACATATGACCATTATGAAAAATGAAAAAGCATAGACAACTTGCCAAGAAAAAGGCTAAGAATAAAAATCATAAGTTTTAAAGATAATTGATGTGCCATATTTTCTTCAATTTTTCTTCATCGATAATCAAATGTTTCAATACAGTATTTTTATATTTATTTCCTTTAGATTACTTTAATTTTTTCTAAATGTATTTTAAATTAGATAAATAAATGGTTTTTATCCAACATTTATTTCAAATATATTATCCAAAAGGATTGAAAGGCATTGTTGAAAATTAATGAAACCCAGTATCTAATTATGGTTCGTTATGGGGAGCTTGTCATGAGATCCCTTTTGTGGTCTTCATGGCTATTTTGTAGTGCGTATATGCCCTACCCCTATTTATATTAATCATGCATCATTGCAGAAATCATCATATATTGATCAATATGTTACTTTCATCCACCATTTGAAGTATAAGAAAATTCATTACAATATTACTTTGACTCACCATTGACACATTAGGCTTATCACATTCATGTCATTACACTCCAAAACTCATCACCATTGTAAAACACTTCTTAACATAATAAGTATAAATATAAATAACTCTTGAACGAAAAGTAAACATAAAATAAAATAATTAAAATATAACAAAATAAAATAACTCTTGAACTCATTAAAATACTAAATTCAAAATAAATTTTATTTTTAACAATTTTTTTAAGGCAAGTACAATGTCTCTATGTGAGATTTGTTTAAATTTGTAGCAAAATTTTTTATATCATTTTTTTAATTTTTTACTATATTATTAATCCACAAAATTGTGAAAGAAGAGTGATTTGGATTGTTTTCACTTAATCATCTTTTCCTTACTATGTGATAATCAAATTTCATTACTTCATAAATGTGTGTGTGAAAGAGAGAGAGTGTGTTTTTCAAATGGATGTTTCACAATTCTCTTTCACTTGTGAGACATCAAATTCATTTATACATTAAGAGAGGTAGGCTTCTCATTACCTTTCAATAAAGTTATGTTTTTATTTAACTTTACTTCCCTTTTGATTATTCTTAAATCACATGAGTATAATGAATTTCTATTTTACTCTCTTCTTTGATATTTGTACTATGCTCTCACTTTAATGCTATCTCTCTATATAGATGTTGTTTATACATCCATTTATATATATTGTTGTTAATGTGGTCATCTCTATATATTGTTTTATTTTAACATTTTATTTAAGCGTTGATTGTTATGATTCTTTTTCTTAGTCCACCTTCTATCTTCTATGTTATATTAAATGTCACATTCTATGTATTTCATCTCTTATTCTTCCCCACATATCCAACATCCCCTTTCTGCTTCGGAGAGAACTTAGGATCACTATGGTACTGATGCTAAGGTGCGAGAATAGGCGACGTAGTTCTTCTAGATAGGGATGACATAATCCTGATTCCTTCTAGATGCTATGGTACTGACATTCGGGTCTGAGGCTCTGGTCCCGACATTCGTGTCTGTATTCCGATGCTCTGGTCCTGACACTTGTGTCTGTATTTCGATGCTCTCCACTCAATACACTCCTTGTATTTGGCATCCGTTGTTTGTTTCAACGGTTTTGTTTTCTGAGCGGTTGAGCAAACTAGCATTAGTGCTCTCAATGGGTAATGAGCAGGGAAGAAACTCGCGACCAAACTCGGCTGCATTTATCTCGCGCACATTCTCGGGAATGCAATCGGGCACAAACTCGGGAACAATTTACTCGGGCACAAACTCGGGAACAAACAATTGGCAATCAAGCGTAGACAATCACGCCCAACGAAACTCCGGTTCATGGAAGAACAATCAGCAGGGCGCACCAACTAACCCATCTGTGAATATGTAAAAGGTTGGTGGAACATTAATGAAGAATGAGCGCTAAAATCGGCGTGAACAAAATTCTAAGTATGTGTTGTGTCATGTGTTTCCATGTTGAGCTGTGCACTCAATATATTGTCGTGTTTGTATACCTCTTTTTGGTCATTTATGTTTTCCACTTTCTGTCACTGTCTGTTTTAGCCCATATTCTGAAGCTTTGTAATATCTTTGCAAGCAGAAAAGTATTGTGCTCTTTTGTTTCCCTTTGTGTTTAAATGTTGCTACATTCTCGCATCTAACAGGAGAGGAGGATAAGAAAAGTAGAGCTAGCTTTCCTATGTTTAACAATAATGAAATAAGTTATAAAATTAATTCCTAATATTTCTTTCAATAATATTTAATTCTAGTCTAGGGAAGTAAGCAGAAATATGGTTTGTGTGTTTGATGATGGGTAGGAAGGGGATGGCAACAATGAGAGGGATCATCTAGAAAGAAATGCTTGTGCCTTTCCTTGTGGATAAAATTTCATTGTTGGGTCGTGCACACCGAACAACTCTCTTTTTTTCCCTACAATAATTGAATTCATTTTTTTATCTTTCGTGACAAAGTTTTCCAAACAATGGAAGTGGCCTCTATGAAATGATCAACATCACCCATGTGGGAAATCCATGAAAATAAAGAAACTACCGACAGTTTAAAATGGAAATGGCCTCTACGAAATGATCAACATAATCCATGTGGGAAATCCATGAAAATGAAGAAACTACCAAAAATTTAATCTTAAACTAGATAATTCAAACAAAATAACAATAGAAATAATATCACTAGTGATAAACACATTCCCTTATAGTTTTGATGAATGCCACAATTAAGAACATTCAACAGAGAACAAACACAAACAATAACTCCCCTTGGATTTTTTAAAAGCCTAGTGGAATAGTAATGAAGACTGAGCGGTAAAGTCCATGTAAACAAAACTCTAAGTATGTTTTGTGTCATGTGTTTCTATGTTGAATTGTCCACTCAATGTTTGCCATGTGTTTACCAAATTTTGTCATTGTTGTAAAGAAAAGTAGAGCTAGCTTTCTAGTCTTTAACGATAATGAAATAAATTATAAAAACAAAAAAAATCAATGACATGTGAAGGGTCTTGGGTGTGGGCTTCAAACTTAATCAATCACTATAGATCTGAAAAGAAATATATGCTCTTATGTTAGAAGTGAAAATGAAACATTGGTTGATTATAAATAAAAATTTTGTACAATCTACAATGTTACTAAATGTAGTATATATATCAATCACTTCATATAATGTGAGGAGTTTAGAGTTTTATTTGGAAATTGACCATCAAATATTTACACAATTACAAACTATAGGTTTAGTTTACATTGGTGAATATTATCCTTTCTCACCTAATATTTCCTTAAATAGTATTTAATGCTAGTTTATGTGCTTGATGGCTGGTAGGAAGGGAATGGCGACAGTGAGATAGATCACTCAGAAAGCTACTCTTGTGCCTTCCCTTGCAAATAAAATTTCATGTTTTGAGTGGTGTGCATGAAACAACTCACTTGTTTTTCTCTGCAAGACTTGAATTCATTTCTAATATTTTTCTTAAAAACCAAAGTGGCCTATGTGAAATGATCAACATCACCTATGTGGGATATCTATGAAAATGCAGAAACTACCCAGAATTTAATCTTAAACTAGATAATTCAATTCACTCTCAACTAAAAGGAAATCACACTCAACAAGGAAAGAATTAATAAAAATGAGATTATTGGAGAAGTGTGTGATCCTTGTTCCTATATTTTGAATTGGTTGAACAAACTTTGCTTGGTATTCAAATAAAGTGAGAGAAACATGAAAACTTATAGATCCACATTAATTATCCCTCTATTTTATGTTTTGATCCCTTATTTGTCTACTATCTCGAGAAAGATAAGGGTACACATGTGCCTTTCAAAAATCAAGAAGAGGACATGCATGTTGATTGCAAATAATTCAATATTCCATTAATTTATTAACCTTTGTTTAGGATTTATCAAATGTAAAACTAATTAATTTACATGTTGACCTATATTAGCATCTTTTTTTATTATTCCATTAATCTAGATTTTATATAGATTAATGGAATAATTTCCATATAAAATCTAGTGTTCCATTGTGTATGATAGTTGATGTGTTATTGTTTCATTTGTTTTATACTGATAAGGGTTTATATGTTAATAAGGGTTTATATATTATATGTATATAACAAATATGTTGTTTACATACATATACATTGTATATTAATGTATATGATAATCCATAGGCACCCAAACCATACATAGAGATCACAATGTAAGGGCCTAACCAGTGAAGACTAAATTTCCCCCTTTGGTCAGGTGATGTATTTGTATTTCTCTAATTCTCATAGAGAACCAGGTCTTTGAGTTTAAAGGTCCTAGGGAGCACTCTTTTGTTATATTGTCTTGATAGTGATTGTTGATAAGCTTTAAGATGATTGAGGGCCTGTAATCTACGCTCATCGAGAATCTCTAGCTAATGCAAATGATTAACCCAATAGGTTTCATCGTCAATTAACCCTTTAAGGGAAACTCATAAAGATGAAATTTCCAACTCTAAAGGCATGATAGCTTTGGCACCATACAGGAGATTGTAAGGCATTGTTCCCATCACCGTACATACACTCATTCGATAGGGCCATAGGGTGTACGTAGTTAACTGAATATTCCAATCCTTACTATGCTTACCAACTACTTTACAAAGAATGAGCTCAAGAGTTTTGTTAGACACTTCTACTTGGACATTAGATTGCAGATAGTATGGCATAGAAAATCTATGTTGGATATGAAATTTCTCTAAGAACTTCTTTACTTTCTTGTTCTTGAATGGTGTGCCATTCTCATAAACAAGTGTAGCAGGCAATCCAAAATGAGAAATAATGTTGTTCATAAGAAAGCTACAAATAGCTTCAACATTTGTGGATCAGAGTGGAATAGCTTCGACCTATTTCGTGAAGTAATCAATAGTGATATTTTTTCAATAATATCCAACCCTGACTTTGTGAATAACCAAGGAGAGTTTTTATCTTGTAAATCTTGGGTAGGCACATGAATAAGACAACTATGTTGTTGACATTGTTCAGGCACTTTTTAACAAATTCGAAGGAATCTTGTTCCATCGTTTACCAATAATACCCCATGCATACTAATCTTTTTGCTAGGGATCTACCACCAAAATGTCCACCCCTAGAGCTTGAATGGGCTTCCTTAAGCGCAAGGCATATTTATGCTTTAGTGAGACATCTAAGAAGCAAGCCGTTATAGGATTTTCAATAGAGAACATCAGATAAAATGACACAACATGTTGAAAGCTTTTGTATACAAGTACAATCATTTTTTGTCCCATCATCTAGAAATTTTCCAATCTTTAAGTAGTTATAGACACTAGAGAACCATTCCCTTAAGTCTACGTGATAACACACAAAGGATTTGGATTCAAGTTGATTAGAAACCACTGGGGTCCATAGGACCAGGACCATGAAGTGGTATTCTTTCGTATCCTCTTCCGAGGGTACCAAGGAAGCAACTCTTGCCATGGAGTCAACATGTCTATTTTCCCTCATAGGGACACTATCTATTGTGAAAGAGGAGAATCAATTAACCACTTGGACAAATGGTTTTTCAGTTCGGAAACCCTCAATGAAATTTTTGTAACATCTAAACACTTTGCGAATTTGACTCAAACCTCCTTGGGCATGTGGAAACATTCATTTTATGGGCCGTACATGTTGAAAACTTAAAGTTTGTAACTCCCTTTTGAAATGCGGAGATTTGGAATGCAAAAGATGCAAGGCTTGATACCATAAAAAAATGACATTCCACACACAGAAACCTACAGCTAGCAGCCCACAGACTACTCGTAGACAAAAACTCATAGTGAAAGTTTTGGAAAGGAAAAACACTTAGTGAAATTCAAATAGGTGAATTTGGTCAAGGGGGGATTGATTTCTTTAAGGCATCTAACAAACTTAAGCTTAGAGATAGGGGCACAAAAAATGAGGCAAGGGTGAAAATGACTCATCGGGAGCAACAATGGCTCATCGGGAGCAAAAGAAAGGGGGTTCTTACCTTCAATGGGGAATGTGTGCAAAACATGCACAATATTTATTACTAAAAACTGATAATTAGATTCAAATTTCTAAATGTTAAAATGCCAAACCTAGTTTGAAATTGTCAAGGATGATAATTTTTGACAGTACATTAGATGCAAGGAAAAATAAAAATAGGAAATACATTTTCCATTCAATTTTATCCCACTTTCTTAATTTGGAATGACACTATCTCTATCTCTTCCATTACTATAAAAAATAGATTAGTCACTATATCAAATGCAACCAAGATATAGTATGCATATACAACTATTGTATCAAATTCTTAATAACAACAAAGAATAATAGAAATGTGCACTGTATTCTCAATAAATAAAAGCTCAATAAATTGCTTCCACAACCTCAAAAACAACCTATGAAGAATATTTAAAAAAAAATCAGAAAGAGTACTTGATAGCCGAGAACTTTGGAAATAGTGGTTGGGAAAGAATTGCCCCTCCTATTGGGACATTCATAGGAACTAGTTCGTATAAGCTATCAAAAACTAGGATAGTGAAATGACATGGAACAATGTGAAAATAAATGATTAGAGTTTTAGCTATTAGCTTGTTTAAATTACTAATTTACTATATGCTCGTGTTTTGTAATGCTAGGAACTGGGTATTAATGGCTACTTCACGTTTCTAATGTTGTAATTAGACTTGTTTTGATATTGGTAATTAAATCTCAATTTAACAAAAAAAAAGGCAACCTATAAATATATTTTCTTCCTAATTACTTATTCTTATTGACACCATATTAAATTAATTATCCCGAAACAAAAGTACATACTATTCATTTCAACTAGAATTTATATTATCAAACATATATGAAAAGAATCTAGTACTTAGAGGTTTTTTCCAATAAGTGAATTCATTCTATTACAATGTATTTTACTTAGAAATGGCCTACACATAGTTCACATTTCACATAAACAATCAAAATTGAAGGAGTTTCCTATGTCAATTTTATCATTCTTTGCATTTCACTTAGAGAGTACCAAATTAATTACATAAATTAATTATGATCAAATTCATTTTGGATGATCATCATCCTCGGCTACAGCCTAACCTAGAAATTTCTTTAATTTTACCAAAAGAGCAAAATACTGAAGGATATAACCAAAATCTATCCGAGACCAACTTGAATATTGTCATAACAAGAGGGAGTTACAATCACTATAAATATCAACAAGAAATAAGTAAAAAAATTGTGTGTGACCTAGATGTTGGGACATTACAAAGTAATCAAATAGAACTTGCTAGTTATCCTTCTATGGCACACATAGCCAACAATGAATTATCTCCAATAAAAGGGATTTGAGCTAAAATTCCAATTTTCTTAAGTATTTAGGTCACACACGATGTTGTGTTTTGATAGTAATAACTACCTCCACCAACAATACTTATCTTAAAACTATGTTGTCCCTTGGGTGGGCATTCACTTCTACTCATGAGCCCTTGATGGTTAAATTCACACTAGTTAATTTTTATAGTTGCTACCGAGCCTAGAGGCTTAAACCCATATGTAAATCATTATGATGGCATGTGGTGTCCTCAAGCATCTAGCATCACTTGTTATACCAATTTCCCACTCACACCAAAGCTACGTGTCATATTAGCATAGCACAAAAAAGCCCACAAGTATTGAAAACACAAACTGGTAAGAGATTGGTTGGTTTCATTGGTAAGCCTATCATAAACGAGTAGATACCACCCTAGAAGATATAGTGCTTAGCAGGAAATGTTATGGTACCATGCAGCAGCTCCACACACCACCAAAAACTCAAAATTTGTCTCATCTTCTTCAACTAATATTACAATTTTTCTTCTTACATGCTTAGCTACAACTACCTCATCTTCACCACCTATTTTCATCATTATCTTCATGTCCTCCAAATGACTCACTACTGCTGCAATCTCCCTCTTTTCTTCTTCCTTATCCTCTTTCACGAGAATCTCTCCTTCAAATAAAATATCTATTTCTCTCATCTCTTCTTTCAAATAAGAGATCTTCTTTGAACACCAAGTTCTTCATCAAATAAGGGACCTTCAAATACCTTTATTTATGCTCCTTTTGTTTTAGTTGACTCTTCTTCACATTCACTCCAATATTTACCTCTTTCTTTAGGATATCAATCTATCATCTCTATACACCATTCAGCATCATCCTTTTTGTTCTTTATCAAGCCACCTTCACATAATTTTTCCTCATGTTTTTTCTCATCTACTTCAACTTCCTGATTTTTCCTAGCTTCTGAGGCATCCATTCTTGCTTCGATTGTTTTCAATTCTTCAAAAAACTTTCTATTCTTTATTTCCTCCCAATATTCTTCCCAAAATGGGATTATCCCCTATCTAATCATGATCCATCAGATTATCTTCCTTGAATACTATTGATGGTGTTTTCTACACAGCAACAACTTAGATAGAATGCAATATTCTATCTCTCTTGAAAGGTTATCTTCAACAATAAATCACTGAAAATCACCCCAAGGTCTCTCGGGTGTCAGGTCATGACAATGCATAAACAACTCAGATAATATGTGAAAATGCTGGTAATCACAAAGGGACCTTACTACAAGCAAACAATATCTTTCAATTTATCAGATTATGCGATATGATGATCCCAAATCCTAAATCTAACCGGATGATAAAGAAATAACAAAAGATAAGGGTGCAAGGATATGATAAGATCTAAACTATTCCTAGATTGAACAATGCAAATGATAGATACCTGGAATGGACCAACCTCAAACAAGCAATTCTTGCTTAACCCACAATGCAATATCACAAGAACAGTGCAATCTTCTAAGGTATATAAATTTTCAAATCATGGATATTTATCCACAATCGAACTTAAGCACATATAAATGTATGGTCCAAGTTGACTTCACCAGCCTACTACAATTAGATAGTTACTGGGAGTATAGACCAGAGATTGCTACAAACATTCCAAATATGAAATCATAAACATCATTCATCAAACTAAAAATAATTTAATTCTAAACACTAACCCTAAATCTTCAAGCAATTTGAAAGATAGAACAATAAGAACCATGCGAGATAAAATAACACAAGAGATTTCACCAGGAAAACCACAATGTCTTCAATTGTATTAAATCACCAAAATACTGCAACAATTCCACTGTTCTGATTACAATACTTGCTTCAAGAAGTTCACAAAATGCTCTAGCTTGACTCTATTATCTCTTCTCTTTAATTTCTAATGTCTAACCCCCTTTTACAATGAGGCAAGAACGCCTTTTATAGCAAAATATCAAGATATGTCGGCCCATCCAAACATTTACAAAAAAAGAACAACCGCCAAAACAGGTCGGCCTTAGGAAATAAAAAATAAGGCATACATTAAATGCCATATATTATCAAGGTTGGCCTAGACACAGTCCCCAATGTAGTCTAGTTCAATACATGCCCTATAATAATAGGGAAGCACAAATCTCAAAATAGGCATTAACTACCGCTTCCCTTATCCTTACTCTGGGTCAATGATCCTTGAACCCTCAAAAATACTTTATCCAATTCGGTGACAGGTGGCAAAGGAAATATCCTAAGTCGACATTCTATGGAGCCAATCTCCTCCTTTAACTGCTTAATAGTCTTATCCCAATCGTCCTTGTTGGCTTGATACTTATCCATGACCACCAAATAGTTTTCCGCGTCATCTAGCTGATGTCCTATTATAACACTCTCAGAATCTGGGCATAAACCTCATGCCACCATTCCCTGAGTTGCTCCAGAATTAAGTATTTGGGGGCAATCTTTCTTCTGCTGGTCATGACCTCAAAAAATGCAATGCATCCCTCATAGACCCCAGTCAAGTCACCATCCATCTGCTTCTTTTTCTTCTGTATCTTCTTCATGGCCTTCTACCGAATTTGCAGAGCCTCAAACCATTCCTAGGGTTCATTTAGTCTAGAGGAAGGAAGAATCCCATCCGCAGCCAATTGATCTTTACCATGTCCCATGATGACCCTGGATTTATGTAGTAGAAGGTCGATGTCCTCCTTATCCTGGGATAGCACATATTCTAGCAATTCCTTAGCTCTGACTGCATCCTTTCCAACTGAAAGGATCTCCTTGATTGCATTGTCCCCTTTTATTTGTACATCTTTCAACTAGTCTGTTGCAGTTTGAGCAGAAGCCTTCATCCTTTCAATCTCAGAGATAGTTTCTTTGGGCAGGGAACCAGGAGTGGCAGAGGAAGATGGGTGAAGAGACTACAGGGGTTTAATCACATCCTCCAAGCATTTCCTAAGTCTCTCATTTTCTTTCCTTAGCTCATGCTTGGTCTGGGTTTCCTTCCTTAGCCTGCCAATGATCACAGCACTAGACCCTTCATACTCCTCTATATCCTGCTCCATAGATGCTAGTCCAAGGTTGAAAGTTTGTACATTATAATCTTCACCAGTGACCTCTTCTCTAGTCTTGTCCACGGTGGGGGTGGCAATGTGGATTACTCTGTTGTTCACCTCATCCCTTTCTATCTTTGAAACTACTTTAGCTACCTTCTTCTTCTTGCCTTTACCAATATTTGACAGCATCTCATCCCAATCCAAAGGAGTATCCTCAACAACTACCTATTTCTTCCTTGTGATTTCCTTTTCAAGCCAATTCAGGACAGTAGGTTCTACCCAGATTTCCTTTGTTTTTCTCTCTTCATGCTGTTATGTTGTCTTATCCTCCTCCTTTTCAGGTAGTTGCTCACCTTGATCACCCTTTTCAGTCTCCTCTTCCTATACTGGTGATGGGGTTCTAACTGGGATATCCTCTTTTTTAGGTGATCTATTTCCTCTGCCATCCTCTGGAGAATCCTCATATTGCACTAATGGAGAAGGATGTTTTTCTACCTCTTCAACTTCAAGCTTTGTAGCCGCACCAAAGAGTTCCCTTTCTTTGAATGGCTCCGCCTCTCCGCTAGTCTCATGTTCCTCAAGAATTTCTTGCTTAGGCATGCTTGGTGGAGGAGAAGTAGCCTTAGATGGCTCTACAGCTGGCATCTTTGGAGAAGGGTCCATCTTTTGCATTAGCTCCTTAGGGGATGGAATCCTTGATCTTCTCATGTAGACTTTTGTTTTCTCTCTTGAACTCTCCACATCAACAATCAGAGGCTCATCTTTTGAGGTGTCTTGGACCTTCTTCTTTGAAGCCCTGGTGGTTCTGGTCTTCTTTGGTGGTGGAGAAGCATCCTCTTCTTCTGCTTTTTCCAACTCTTCCTCATCAGAGGACCAGCCTATCTTCAAAGCTCTACTTCTTTTCTTTCCTTTGGGCTTCCTTTTTTATTCTGGCTCACTTTCTTTAGGGCCTCTGATTTTTATTTTGAAAGGTGAGCTCTTTTTTGTTTTCCCTTTGGGGTCATCATCCCCGTATTCCTCTGAAGTGGACATTGGGTTAAGATTTCCCATCAAATTGAAGGTACAGGGTACCTTTTCACTCTCCAGCTCCCAAATCTTATGCTTTAGCCATGAAGAAGTAAATTTCATGACAGGGGCCATTAGGTCTTCCAACTCTGTGACCCCATCCTCATTCTAGTTTATTTCTTCGATTGATCTATCCTTAACAGATTCATAGGCATGATCTTGTACCAGGTTTCCATCATCTTCCAGTTGGTCAGGGATTAGCTTGACATTGTATTGTCTGATCACATCAACAGGGAGCCTGGAGTACCTCTTCTTTCTTGCTTCAAGATCATCTTTAATGTTGGCCCAATAGTCTTCTAGGTCATCTTTATGACGGTACTCTTTAGTGGCTTTCTTCTGTGCTTCCTCAATGATATCAAAGTTTGTTCTTTTGGAATGGAAGGAGAAACCATGAGCTGCCAGCTCATCACCCACTGCATGTGCTGATTGGATAGAAGGGCACACCTCTGCTACACCAATTCCAAGGGGAAAATCCCCACCAAAACCTATTTTATGCTTCTCCTTTTTGACAATGGTGTCAAATTCACATATTTGTCTAACAATTTCCAATAACACAATATGATTTGTTGGGTACCTGGGTAGCTTGTATGGAGCAGTCAGACATCCATCAATTCTAATGTATGAGAAGGTAGGAAACTGAATGAACCAGGCCCCATATCTCTTTATCAAATCCTTTTCTCCTTCTGACAACCTAACGTGTTCAGCATTTTGAAGCATCCGAGTGATATGCATAGTGAATGCATCATTGGCCCTCCAGTAATCCCGGTGTCCTAGGTGCAATTCTGGATATATCTCATAGACTATGTCCTATCCAAATGTCCCTCGTGGATTCAAAACCTTGTATGGGTAGATTCTTGCCAACACATACATGACATATGAGGACATGGTGAACCTCTTAGCTTCCAGGACGTCCCTCAGCTGCTTGTCAATTATGGTGCTGATAAGTCCTGCCCAGTGGTAGTTGGTTCCTTGTTCAATTTTGGTGATCACATGGACCATCCAACTTTCTAACACTTCAACACTCTTCAAACCTACTACCCTGCTTAAAAATGTGATTGCATCATAGATATCTGATCTGAATTTAACTCTATGTAACTGCTTGGGCAGTTTGGAATAGTGCGACTTTGGCTTCTCCAACCAAGCATTAATCATTTGTTAAGCCTTGATTGGCTCATTCTCATAGTATGTTTTAGCCAAGTCCATGTTTAAAGCAAACACAGAAGGAAAATCCGGCATGTCAAAGGCTTGGGCAATAGAGGCAGGACTAAAATTTGCCAAGACCCTTCGCTCAGTGCTGACAACCCTTTGTGTGTCGAAGTCGTACTGCCAGGCACATTCTAAAATCAACTCATAGCATTGGATTGTAGGAGGAGACCCTGCCACATGAACCAATCCGAACATCATCATTCCATTCCTTAGAACTGACAGGTTCTTCTCAGTTGTTCTTTCTTTGAAATCCTCGTATCTCCAGGCTCCCACATTGGTATCTGAGACTTCGGACCACACCGAAGATATCTTGCTTTTAGGAAGTTGGCTCTTGGTATCCAACCTTAATCTTTTTGCTTCTGAAATGGAGGACCCCTCCATGTCAAACTTGTATTTTCCTGTAGCTGCCTTGCTTGACTCAGCCTACACTCACAAAAGATCGTCATAAGTATCCAATTATCATGCATATTCTAACCAAAGGATTAGCATAAAATCATATAAGGCAATTAGAAACTATCACAAATCACCAATCCTTGAAAATCCAGAAAAATAAAGTAGTCCGAGAAAACACTGTAAACCGGGAAAATCCAGTCAGGGTGAAATTTTGGAGAAATTCGACCCAGACGGATTCTTGCTGCCAAAACATCATTAATCGAATAAATCATTAGTACGGACAAAAGATCATAAGATTATCATGAAATTCGATCATTAGCAACAAGAAATAAGCATTTAGTATTTTCTCCATAAATCCTATCCTCGAGAAATCGAAAGAATGAATCTAAGCAGGGAAAACAAAAAAGTTCGGACAGGGCGGATTTCCGCAGACAGTTTGAACTACTTTGGAATTCGCTATACTCCACAGAATTGGCCGAAACCAGGAAAATCTAGGTGCATAGAAATTCCACGGACACCATGGGAACCCGACAAATGACAACACACGAACCAACGACTAAATGATTATGTAAACTTCTCCACCTGGATTCTAATGGCGCCAAAATCAACGCCAACCGACAAGATTCAGAATATACATGAATTTAGATTTCAAAAGACCTCAAAATGTCTAAACCTCATGGCAAAACTATGATGCCCTAATTTTGATGAAAAACCTCCCACCATGAAAACCAGGGTAAGCTCAAGGTTTAAAATACCATCTATGAAGATCAGTTTAGAGCACTCCAAATCCTCACAAGGCAGGGATCAGTTTAATACAAGTGCAAGATATAAGAATTATGATGGTTTAACCATTTTTAACAGTTTTGAGTAAAACACCCAAAACCCTAATCTCGCCAAATATAATGAATTGTGCATTTGGAACAAAATCCTTCCCCGAACGCCCATCAACACTAACCTATTCGATATTTATTGGGCAAACAAGGTAGGGCATATTGCGGGTGATGGAGATTTGCAAAAAATGGTTCAAACCCTAAGTTGATAAAACAAAATTGTGACCAAAGATAAGCCGACCTGAAATGATCATCATTCAACACAAAAAACTCAATCATCATGCAAACAAATAAGAGGGGCCATCGACAACTTACCATTGATTAATCTAGATGAAACTTGAACTCGATGAAGCAACTAGAAAGAAAAAATGCCCCCACAATGAGGGTTCAAATACCAGCACCCAAACAATCCACATGCAAGCGACTCAAGGTCAATGCTCAAAGCTCGAATGGAGAAAGCACTCAGACGCCAAGGGAGCAAACAAGTGAATGATGAAGTTAAAATGATGCCTAAAATGTTTTAAATCCACCCATTTATGCTTTTGAGCAAAGGTACTACAGGCATTAATGAGCAAAAAGACATGTCTAAAAAAAATCCAAAAACCCGAGCCTAAGATGGAATTTTAGAAAATCCCAAGATACGCGGAAATCCGGACGAACACCAATTTCACGGAAACAGCAGAAACTGGGATTTCAACAAAGTTCAGGATTTTAACGCAGTTTAGGAAAATCGCCAGAATCAGAAAATCCTGAAGTTAGGCAGAAATCCGGATTTGGAAAATTCAGCGATGACTAGACAATGAACCAGAGCCCGGGAAAATCCGTCGGAGCTGGAAAATCCTGGATTCAGGTGAAAACCCGAATTTTGCTTGAAACTCAATTTTAACCAATTCAAGCCTCAGGGCAAGATCAAAACTAGCAGGACCAACATGTCAAGACCTCAAAAAGACAAGTCCAATAGAACCAAAGGTCAAAAGACATCCCAAAAGAGGGTCCCTACTCCAAGTGGGGCATGTGTGCAAAAACTACACAACAAATACATATTGTGCACACTATCAATTTGTAACTTTTGCAAATTGCACACACACACAATTTTGAGAGCCAATGCTCTCTACAATTAAATGCACTCCCTACAACAAAATTCACACTCATTCTATCCTCTACCTAGCCAAGATTCTAGAAGATACTCCTCTCAAGACTTCCTCTACACACTTTCTCTTAGTGGGGAAAGTTCATGCACCTTCTACCAAGATTTATCTCCACTAAATTACAACCAAATAGTTCACTTCTCTGTAGTTGCAAAAATCAGAACAATTTCAACACTTCTCCTAGTGAGCTACCCACTTTGATATGAAATAATGTAGATAAATTAATGTAAGCCTTATTAGGAAAAATATTATTTGTAGGTAGAATGAGTTCAATTCACTTTACACTTTTAAAAATGAAGAAATCAAAAGCTATAGGTAGGCAATTTATCCTTCAAATTAATTCATATGCCATCCAATTCAACATAAAACAAGAATCAAAAACTCCCAAAATTTTATTTAATTATTTAATTTTTTATTAATCTTTATACAATCAACTCCAAAATACCATTCATAGAATTCGTGTTGTAAATTTCCTCTCCTAATTTCAATGTCTCATTCTTGGCAACAAATTTGATGTACAAATTTGCAATAAAATTCTATTTTTTAAAACAAAATTCCCCTTCCTAGAGAACTTCACACCTCCCCATGAAATTTGGCTGTATTACCATCATTTAAAAAATTTCAACTCTTTTCTTGAGCTTCTCTCTTCAACCTTCAATGACAACAACCTCAAATTTTAGTTTTTTCGTAATTTTTTTCTTTCCTAACATCCAATTTCCTAGCTTTTTCCTTTCTATCCAACTCTCCATTTCCTTTTTGTTCCCTTCTCTATCTCTTCCTTTCTCCAATGCCTCTTTTATCTTTTTGTTTTCTTTTTTAAATAAAAATCTAAAATTTTCACCAAAAAAAGATAACAGATTAAAATACAAATGTTTCCTAGCAATTCTATTTTTCAAAAGTTCAATTTGAGCATAAGAATTAATTAAATAATTAATTCAAATTGCTCCTATGACTCCACTTGAATTCTATTTGAAGAGTATGAAATTAAATTCTCGAATTCTCAAATGTGCACCAAAACCAAAAATGTAAAATTAAATCAGTTATAAGGAAAATCACACATTTTTTTTTGGGTAATTTTCCATACATATGGAGTGCTCTGAGCATTAAGCTCTAAGGTAGTGGATCTCCATGTAACAATCTTCTCTCAATGTAACAGTCTTCTTCTATTATGTTTTCTTTCAGATATTGAGTCCTTGTTAGTGGGACCCCTTTTTCTTCTACATAGTGAGCCTCTTGTAATCAAATTTCAAATATAGATTTCATAGTCACCATGGTGTTTCCCTGATTAGGGTTTTACATATAAAATCTAGTGTTCTATTGTGTATAGTAGTTCATGTGTTGTTTCATTTCTTTTATACTAATAAGGGTTTATATATTAACAAGGGTTTTAATATTAATGAAGGTTTGAAGGTTTTAATGTACGACTAATTTACCCCCCCACCCTCTTAGTTGTACTACTTTTCTAACAATTTTGGATTTTCTTCATGTGCATGACTTGTACATTGTTGATAAATGTCACCTAAGCTTCTTACCTTCCTTATTAGAATTACACTTTAATTTTGACTTGCACTTGAAACTTAAGAACTAGAAAAGGAGTTACTTTGTGTATTTCTAGCATTACAATTGAAGTATAACTGGGCAGATCATAATGAATATCATCAATAATTTCACCATTTGAAACAGATTTTGACTTCTCAATGTGGTCTTTTTATGACCATAAACTCTCCCTTCATCAAAAATCACATCTCTTGACATGAAAATTCTATTATTATGAGTATCAATGTTAAAAGAATAATTTTATCATTCGCATATGACCATTATGAAAAATGAAAAGGGATAGACAACTTGCCAAGAAAAAGGCTAAAGAAAAAAACTCATAAGTTTTGAAGATAATTGATGTGCCATATTTTCTTCGAATTTTCTTCATCGATAATCAAATGTTTCAATACAATATTTTTATATTTCTTTCTTTTAGATTACTTTAATTTCTTCTAAATGTATTTTAAATTAGATAAATAAATTTTTTTTGTCCAACATTTATTTCAAATATATTAGACAAAAGGATTGAGAAGCATTGTTGAAACTTAAAGAAATTTAGTATCTAATTATGGTTCATTATGAAGAGCTTGTCATGAGATCCCTTATGTGGTCTTCATGGCTATTTTGTAGTGGGTATAGGCCCTACCACTATTTATATTAATCATGCATCATTGTAAAAATCATCATATGTTGATCAATATGTTACTTTCATCCACCATTTGAAGTATAAGAAAATTTATTACAATATTACTTCAACTCACCATTGACACATTAGGGTTATCACATTCATGTCATTACACTCCAAAACTCATCACCATTGTAAAACACTTCTTAGCATAATAAGTATAAATATAAATAAATCTTGAATGAATAGTAAACATAAAATAAAATAAGTCTTGAAATCATTAAAATAGTAAATTCAAAATAAATTTTATTTTTAACATTTTTTTTAAGGTAAGTACAATCATGACCCTTATGTGACATTTGTTTAAATTTTTAGCCAAATTTTTATATCATTTTTTTTTTACTATATTATCAATCCACAAAATTGTGAAAGAAGGGTGATTTGGATTCTTAAATTGCATGACTATAAAAAAATTATATTTTACTCTCTTCTTTGGTATTTGTAGTACACTCTCACTTTAATGCCATCTCTCTATATAGATGTTGTTTATGCATTGATTTATATATATTGTTGTTGATGTGTCCATCTCTATATATTGTTTCATTTTAACATTTTATTTAAGCATTGATTATTATGATTCTTATTCTTAGTCCACCTTCTATGTTATATTAAATGCCACATTCTATATAATTCATGTGTTATTCAGAGAGAACTTAGGATCACTATGGTACTGATTCTATGGTCCTAACATTTGTGCCTGTATTCCAGTGCTCTGATCCTAACATTTGTGTCTATATTCTGATGCTTTCCACTCAATACACGTTGTGTAAGCCTATATAAGGAAAAAAACTCCTTGTATTTGGCATTCATTTTTTGTTTCAAAGGTTTTTTTTTTTAGCATTTGAGCAATTAGTCCTCTCAATGGGTAATGAGAAGGGAACAATCTCGCAACCAAAATCAGGCACATTTAACTCGGGCACATTCTCAGAAATGCAGTCGGGCACAAACTCGGGAACAATTAACTTGGGCACAGTTAACTTTGGCACAAACTTAGAAACAAACAATTGGAAATCAAGTGTAGAAAATCCCACCCCTTGGTCATTCCAAAACAATCAGAGCCAATGAAACTCTGGTTCATGGAAGAACAATCAGTATGGCATACCAACTAACTCATTTGTGAATATGTAAAAGTCTGGTAGAACATTAATGAAGAATGAATAGTAAAGTCTGTGTAAACAAAACTCTAAGTATGTGTCATGTCATGTGTTTCCATGTTGAGTTGTCCACTCAATATGTTGTCATGTGTTTCCTGTACCTCTTTTTGGTCATTTATGTTTTCCAGTGTCTGCCGCTGTCTATTTTAGTCAATGTTTTGAAGCTTTGTAATATCTTTGCAAGCTAAAAAAATATTTATCTCTTTTGTTTCCCTTTGTGTTTAAATGTTGCTATAGTCTCGCATCTCACATGAGAGGAGGATAAGAAAAGTAGAGCTAGCTTTACTATCTTTAACAATAATCAAATAAGTTATAAAAGGGTAAGTGCACCAAGATGGTCACACTTTTGTGGCCAAACAAAAAAAAAAAAGTAATAACGTGTTTGCATTATAACGCGTTCACGTTATGGATTTTTAAAAGAAAAAAAAAGCAAATCCAAATATCATCTCATTTCGTTTTTTCTGTGTTTTAGCTCTGCCCATGGCCAAAAACCCTGTTATATGCGCTCGCATTCTTGGAGAGGCGATTTCTTCAAAATTCATCAAGAGCAATTGGATTTCTTCACAAATATGGCGCCACGATGATGAAGAGATGCAAGAGGTAAGTATTGTTTGGTATTTGTTAGTTTTAAATTGATTTTGTTTGTTTTAGTTTAGAAATGAATGTTTTTCTTTTAATTTGTAGGAAATCCTCAACAAGAGGAGGAAAATCCTCAACCAAATCAGCCTCAACAACAAATCAACATCCCCCACCATTCTCTCAATACCCTCCTAGAACTCAAGAAAATTTGAGGAGTGAAATTGAAAACAATAGTAAATAAGTTGAGGATCTTATTAGTAGGTTGCGTGATCAAAATTCTTCAACCACAGAAAGAATACATCTAGAAAATTCATTGAAGGATTTTTTAAAAAATGTAGATGCAATTACCCAACAAATATCTGGATGGCGAAATAGGAGGCAAACATCGAGGACATATTATGCAAACAAATTATCATATAAACAAGTAAAATATTTAAAGATTACTAAAGACGATTTGTGCTTTCTATTCACTGACCCTAGAACAAATCAAAATCTCACCCTCGATGCAAAGAGGTTTCCTATTCATTGGTGCCACCACCAAGAGATTAGGAACTATTTTTATGACAAATGGTATATGGTCTTTGATTACCCACCGTGCAATAACTGTGAAGTCCCCCAATATTTTCTTAGGAAATTATACTGTGAGTTTGTATTGAACCAAATCCTAAATTATTTCGATATGAGGGAGTTTCAGGGGAGAGGTGGGGGGTCAGCACAGGATAGGCCTGGTGCACAGTCAGATCCTACACGACAGGGGAGACGACCTCTCGCTAGGCCGCCTCGTGAGTAGATTGCAATGCCTATAGTTGCAAAGGAGAGTGTTGATGTAGATACTTTGTAGGTGATCACATCCTTGACTCAGAGTGTCATCCACCACACTAGCCCCATTGTACAGCACAATCCAGGGGAGTCTTCAGGTGGTGGCCTTCGAGGCCATGTGTGTCAATCTTGCAGAGCCACTTGTTCGTATGACCCTACCGGCCCTCAGGAGGGTGCTACGCAGGATCCATATGCTTCTACGTAGCCTAATCTGTATCATCTACAGGGATGGAGAGGGTGGCTGACATTCTGCATGATGCATATGGTATTGACAACCAAGTAAAATTCAACATGTTCATTGAATTTAGTTTATTAAATTTTGATTGTGAAATGCAAGATTAACTAGTTTAGTTTTATTATTTTAATAAAATTGCAGGGTCACAATGTTGACCTTGGGTACACCAGTCAATCTACTTATTTTTGCAGTACACCTATCAGTGGGGTATGTAAAGTTAGTAAACAATTATAAATTTATTACATGTGTTAATAGCATTGTTTTACAAATGGTATTTTAATATGTGATTTTGGATGTTGAATAGGGTGTTGTTGGAGGTTTCAAGGAAACACCTTCGAGTGCGAGTAGATTTGCTCAAACTTTCATTGAGGTAATATAGAATAAAGAGAACTTAAAGTTAATTAATTCTAAGTTTAATCTAGATTTGTGTATATATAGTCATAAGAGTATATGGGCTCACTAGGTTATTATTTGAAATCTTTTAAGAATGGTCCTACCATGATTGTTTGTCTTAGAATTCCTACACTAGCAAGCTATATATAATAAAAATTTAACATGGAACTGACAAAGGTAGAGCTAGATTCTACTCCATCCTATATAATTTTTTGTGATGTCAACGTAACCAAGAATAAGACTATGGATGTCCTACATGATGTCAATGCAACCAAAAATAAAACTTCTATCCTCAACCCTATCTATCAGCCAAGACTCCTTCAATATCTCCTAGATGCTTGGAGATGCTTAAGACTAGGTCAAAATACCCTATATTCTCTTCATTTGTTGCATAGCTCATCAAGTTTCCCTATATGTTCTCTAACTAATCATGATTGCATGGAAAGAAGTTATAAGTACTCATTAAACTCTCAACTATTGGAGCCTCATCAAACTTACCCATAGGACGTGGAAAATGCTTAGAAATGATTACATTCCCTAATAGGGTGTGGGAGATCTTTTAGGAAAACATTTGACACTAATTTGATCCATTGAATTCTTCTTCATTCTTATATATTCCTCAAATATACCTTGCAATACCCCTATCATACCTAAATATACTACATTCATGTCCTTGTTAGCTAGCATGTAGGTGATATAGTATGGTCCATGAATTTTTATGTCTTCTTTTTTCATTTTTCTATACAATCCTCTTTTATCTCACTACTAGGTCCTCACATAAATAGAAAAGAAAAACATTACTTCTTTTTCTCATCTAAGGTCCCTAAGGTTTTAAACCCTTTAGATGCAAGGATTCAAAGCACATCAACCATGTGGTACAAATGACTAAATCCCAAAGATGATCTATAGCAATGAAAGAGTTTGGAAAGGTAGAGAGAGCTACATTGGTGACTCATGAGAAACTTTAGCTTTCAAAAACAAAGCCAATTAGGCTGGTAGACATGTGGATCAGGACAACATTTGGTGGAAGAGGAAGAAAGATGACTAGAACTTTGGAGGCCCACCATACTGGATTTTGATATTCAACCATGAGAGTAGAAGAGAGAGTTGATATCATGTATCAAAACATTAAGCATGCATTCTTCTAGCCAGCAGAGAAGGAGGTGATTAATTTGCTTCATTTTCATTTGTATAACCATATCAAGGCATGGGAATCAAGAAGACTAAGGATGTTGAGTTTTATGTGGAGGCAA
>VDFB02049217.1:40140593-40153126 GCA_007258455.2 Sequoia sempervirens
GAATGTGTTTATCACTAGTGATATTATTTCCATTGTTATTTTGTTTGAATTATCTAGTTTAAGATTAAATTTTGGGTAGTTTCTTCATTTTCACGGATTTCTCACATGGGTGATGTTGATCATCTCATAGAGGCCACTTCCATTATTCAGAAATCTTTGTCACGAAATATCAAAAATAAATTCAAGTCTTGTAGAGAAAAACAAGTGATTTATTCAATGCACACCACCCAAAAAAAGAAATATCAGGTTAGAAAGGATAATATTCACTAATGTAAACTAAACCTATAATTAAATATTGTCTAACTGATCTGTCTCACTATCACCATTCCCTTTCTACTAGCCATTAGACACACAAACTAGAATTAAATATTGTTTAAGGAAATATCAAGTGAGAAAGGATAATATTGACCAATGTAAACTAGACCTATAGTTTGTAATTGTGTAAATATTTGATGGTCGGTTTCCAAATAAAACTCTAAACTCCACACGTTATATCAAGTGATTGATATATATAAGTCTACATTCAGTAACATTGTAGGTTGTACAATATTTTTAATTATAATCAACCAAGGTTTCATTTTCAATTGTAACATAAGAGCATATCATTTTTTTCAGATCTATAGTGATTGATTAAGTTTGAAGCTCACACCCAAGACCCTTCACATGTCACTAATTTTTTAAATTATTATAACTTATTTCATTATTGTTAAAGATTAGAATGCTAGCTCTACTTTTCTTGTCATCCTCTCCTATGAGATGTGAGAACGTAGGAAGATTTAAACACAAAGGTAAATAAAAGAGCATGATACTTTTCAACTTGCAAAGATATTACAAAGCTTCAGAGTATGGGCTAAAACAAATAGTGACGGAATCTAGAAAACTCATGATAGCATATTGAGTGGACAACTCAACATGGAAACATGACACAAAACATACTTAGAGTTTTGTTTATGCGGACTTTATCACTCAATCTTCATTAAAGTTCCACCAGCCTTTTAAAAAATCCAAGGGCAGTTATTGTTTATGTTTGTTCCCTACTAAATGTTCTTGATTGTGGCATTCATCAAATTTATAAGGGAATGTGTTTATCACTAGTGATGTTATTTCTACTATTATTTTGTTTGAATTATCTAGTTTAAGATTATATTATGTGTAGTTTCTTCATTTTCACAGATTTCCCACATGGATGATGTTGATCATTTCATGGAGGCCACTTCCATTTTAAATTTTTAGTAGTTTCTTCATTTTCATGGATTTCCCACATGGGTGATGTTGATCATTTCACAGAGGCCACTTCCACTGTTTGGAAAACTTTGTCATGAAAGATAAAAAATGAATTCAAGTCTTGTAAAGAAAAAAAGAGAGTTGTTCGGTGTGCACGACCAAACAATGAAATTTTATCCACAAGGAAAGGCACAAGCGTTGCTTTCGGAATGATACCTCTCTTTGTTGCCATCCCCTTCTTACCAATCATCAGACACACAAACCAAATTTCTCCTTACTTCCCTAGACTAGAATTAAATATTATTGAAAAAAATATCAAGAATTAATTTTTGTAGCTTATTTGATTATTGCTAAAGATAGGAAAGGTAGTTCTACTTTTCTTGTCCTCCCCTTTGGGACATGTGAGAATGTAGGAACATTTAAACACAAAGGGAAACAAAAGAGCGCAATACTTTTCAGCTTGCAAAGATATTACAAAGCTTCAGAGTATGGGCTAAAGCAGACATCAAGGAAAGCTGGTAAACATAAATGACCAAAAGGAGGTACACGAAACACATGACAACACTCTGAGTGGACAGCTCAACATGGAAACAGGACATAACACATACTTAGAGTTTTGTTTACGCGGACTTTACCGCTCAGTCTTCATTAATGTTCCTCCAGCCTTTTACATATTCACAGATGAGGTACACGTAAACACATGACACGACACATACTTAGAGTTTTGTTTACGCGGACTTTACCGCTCAGTCTTCATTAATGTTCCACCAGCCTTTTAGGATGAGTTAAATGTTCCCTCGTTTGTGCCCGCTTGCGTTCCCGAGAATGTGCCCGAGTTAATTGCGCCCGAGTTTGCGCCCCGCTGATTGTTCTTCCGTGAACAGGGGTTTCGCTGTTCAGGGTTTCGCTGGCCGCTTGATTGCTGATTGTTTGCGCCCGAATCAGGTTTGCCCGCGTTAAATGTTCCCGTGTTTGTGCCCGCTTGCGTTCCCGTGAATGTGCCCGAGTTCATTGCGCCCGAGTTTGGTTGCTGGTTTGTTCCCTGCTCATTACCCATTGAGAGCACTAATGCTAGTTTGCTCAACCGCTCAGAAAACAAAACCTTTGAAACAAACAACGGATGCCAAATACAAGAAATTGTGTTCCTTATATAGGCTTACACAACGTGTAATGTCAAGACCAGAGCATCGGAATACAGACACGAATGTCAGGACCAGAGCATCGGAATACAGACACGAATGTCGGGACCAGAGCCTCAGACCCGAATGTCAGTACCATAGCATCAAAATACAGAGCCACAAGAAATATGGCATGACGTCAGTGGTTATCTAGAAGGAATCAGGATTGTGTAACCCTATCTAGAAGAGGAATCAGAGTTATGTCATCCCTATCTAGAAGAACACGTCGCCTACCAATAAATATAGTAACCTATTCCCGCACCCTAGAACATAGGGATCCTAAGTTCCTCTCCGAAGCAGAAAAGGGTGTTGAGCTGGGGAAGAATAAGACATGAAATACATAGAATGTGACATATTTAATATAACATAGAGGTGGACTAAGTATAAGAATCATAATATCAAAGGCTTCCTAAAATCAAAATTACATATAGAGATGGCCACATCAACAATAATATATATAAGTATTTGTATAAACATCACTATATAGAGATGACATTAAAAGTGAAGCGATCTCAACACCATTGTGTTCAAATAAAGAGAGTAAAATATAAATTCATTATAATGTATGTGATTTAAGAATAACTAAAAGGAAACAAAGTTAACTTAAAACAACATTAGTGAAAGGTAATGAGAAGCCCAACTCTTTTAATGTACAAATGAATTTGACATCACAAGTTGAAAGACAGTGTGAAACCTTCATTTTAAAACACACACTATCTCTCTTTCACACACAAATTTATGAACTAATGAAATTTGTTTATCACATGGGAAGGAAAATATGATTAAGTGAAAACAATCCAAATCACTCTTCTTTCACAATTTTGTGCATTAATAATATAGTAAAAAATATTTAAAATGATATAAAAAATTTGGCTACAAATTTAAACAAATGTCACATAAAGACATTGTACTTACCTTAAAAAAATTGTTAAAAATAAAATTTATTTTGAATTTAGTATTTTAATGATTTCAAGACTTATTTTATTTTGTAATATTTTAATTATTTTATTTTATGTTTACTATTCATTCAAGATTTATTTATATTTATACTTATTATGCTAAGAAGTGTTTTACAATGGTGATGAGTTTTGGAGTGTAATGACATGAATGTGATAACCCTAATGTGTCAATGGTGAGTCAAAGTAATATTGTAATGAATTTTCTTATACTTCAAATGGTAGATGAAAGTAACATATTGATCAACATATGATGATTTCTACAATGATGCATGATTAATATAAATAGTGGTAGGGCCTATACCCACTACAAAATAACCATGAAGACCTACGAGAGGGGATCTCATGGCATGACAAGCTCCCCATAACAAACCATAATTGATACTCAACCAGGCCGCTGTATCACGCTCCTCTAGCTACCAGTGTTTTGTTTTAAGCTCCTTTATATTTTTGAGAATTTGATGCTCTTTCATGAAAATTTCTTTGGAGTGGTAACCTATAGTCAGGTAAGTGGAGTCTTGTTAAATGGGAAACTGTGTATGCCATAAAAAAATGGGGGCCTTGGCTTACATTCTATTGTTTTGAATGAAAAGGCTCTTGCAGCCAAGCTATATTGGTGTTGGTGTACTAGTCAATGTTGGAACCCCTAAAAATTTTCATGTTCCATCTTCAAAATGTTGCTTAATTCTAAGTACTATGGGTTTTTTCTCCTGTCACTATATAAGGGTTTATTTTTACTCAAGTCTTATTTGAAAAACCCTTTGAATTTGTATCCTTGCCAGGGTTTTAGTTCTCTATTGACCCCTTGTGTTGGTTCTCAATATGTTAAGTCACGACTTATGCCATCGAAACCCATTAAGTAACCAGCCCTCTTGTCTTGTTTTACTAGTTGACATATGTTGGGGCATTACTTTAATTTTTCCTAAGTTGGGCTTAAATATTTCCCACCATAAAGCCTTAAGTCTTTTATGTCATTGGTATCCAATCTCGTCGACCTAGTCAGGTCCTTTTTAAGATTAACAATTTTGACATGTGCAAATATAAGGACCTCTAACTATCGTTAGATTGATGCAGACAATCACCACTTCTCCCAGCATGCCCATTTTATTTTCTTGCTTATTAGAATAATCACACGGGCTGGCGGGTGGTTACAATGTGTCTTCTCTAATATATCACTGGTTGATAGTGGGTGATGTGGATTAATCTTGACCACTCCCTGGTATCCTATTTGGATCTCACCATTCCTACCAGATTCCCAATGGGGAAGTGGGAATCTACTGTGTGGAGTGATCCAAAGGATGTGGAAGCATTCTCGCACATGGTCAAATATTAAATTAAATATCTCAACATGGGGCAAGGAAAATAAATTGTGCATTACTAGTGCAAATATATTGCACGTGTTTGAAGATCTTTCAATTTGGTCCATGCATGTTGTATGAGGGATAAAGCTACAGGTAACTAAGAAGTGTGTATGAAGAAGCTGAGAGATCTAATCTTAGCCTCTCCCCATCTCCCCATTGATGAAATTTACACACAAGTTATAACCCACAGGGGCGATGGGAAAAGGACATGTGGATCGGGGCTATAGCAACAAAGAGATGGTGGAGCCCTACTACTACTAGCAAGTGGTTGCATGTGGCTTTCTGTTATTTGGCAAGTATTGTGTTGTGTACAATTAGATATTTTAGAATAATCTAGTCAAATCTAGATCATCAATCAATTAACACTCCAAAAAGATCAACGACTAGTATTCAAGAATTAGTTGAGGGCAAGTGAGCCATTTCAGTTCGTGTGAGTGAGCCTTAATAACTAAAACGAGTTGCATTATTATTAATACTTGTCTTAAGGAATAATTTGGCATTGAAAAGTATACTCGACACACTCAAGGAGCTCATGTTGTGGTCTCTCAACATTTTCTAACGTCAAAACTAGTGTTGTCAACCTACGAAGAAAAATAGCAAGTGAATTGTTGCCCTCCTTCCAACAATATTGATAAGTTGTGGTTTCTCAAGCTTGAGTCTATTAGGGTTTTCTTGGTTCAAGTTTTTTAAGGTTTAACATTCATAAAGGAGAATTTTTTAGCTTTGCATTGAACAATTCATGTCAAACCCTTACAAAATTTGTAGGCTTTATTCAAATAAAGGAGAAAACCTACCTTGTAATACCTCTTGTGTTATGGCTCCTAAGGTAAAAGTGTCTTCATCTAAAGGGGATGTTTTTACCACCCTCAACCAGTGACAAACCTAAAGGTCAATTTCTTCTTATAGGTCCACAAGTAGTAGAGGGTCTGTTTGATAGGAATTTCTTTATCAGGGATGCCAAATTACCTTACATTGGATGGGAACTATTTTATAGTTGGTTGAGGAAAAGAAATATGGGTATCCCATAAGGAAACCCTTAGAACTATGACCTAGTAAAGTTGATTGTGCCAAATGTCTATATGGATGTCGACTTGCTTAAGGCAATAACTGCTAACTATGACCCAGTCACAAGAACTATAAGAATATATGATAGGAAGGAAATGATCAAAATCACTAAGGAGGAATTGGGTCTTGCTTTCAAGCTTGCTAGATGGAATGACAAAATGTATAAGATAAACAAAGAAACTCTTAAGCAAGAGTATGATAAAACCAAGATTGCATTCAAAGTCCACATCCTGCCAAGATTTCTAGCAAAAATTGCAAGATGAAAGATTGTAATAGGGCCATGTGATAAAGAACCTTTCCTTGTTAACTATTTTGTTTCCTATTTCCAAAGGACTTTCTATTCCATTTTCCAAATAATTGGTTATGATCCTACCTCAGAATGCCAATGACATGGATGTATATGGTTTCCCATATTCAACACCTATAATATTGTGCAGCATATGATTATGTTGAGTTTTTCTCAGACATAATACACAAAGGACTAATAAGGCTGAAGAAGGGTGAATTGGGAGTGATATTTGAAGTTGTTGTTCATTATTGATGCACATGTTTCTATTCAAAGATGTAATTTACTTTGGACACAATATTGTCTTGGAAAGAAAAAGGGGTAACTTCCATTTGCCTGTGCAATGCTAGACTACAGTATTAGACAAAGATGATAGGATATATGATTATGTAACATTACAGAATTTTGTTGCTTCTAAACTAAAGAGAGTCTTGATTGTGAATTTACCCAGAATTCCCATAGCTCTACATGATTTCTTGAAACCCAAGGAGAGAAGGCCTAAGCTAGAGGTTGATCATAATTGTGGAGATGTTATTTTACACCCTAATTATTACACTATCTTAAGAGTATATGGTTCCATGGTAGCACCTCACTTGCTGCCAAAGTTTGTGCTAGACAAAATTGGTTTCCTTGAGGTTATGTGGCAATTGGGAATTGTAGAAAATGAACGCTTATTGAATAAAGGAAAAGGAACTTTCTTTCCTTCGTACACTTGTTTTTCTGATTTTGTAATGACTAAGGGAGGTTGGAATAACATCCTTGATATACTCAAAACTTTCCACATGTAGAGGTCAGCTGAGCAGGTCAAATATGACCGTAAAGGTTTTATGGCTTGGCTAAAAGAAGGAAACAAGAGCTCTAAATTTTTCCATATTTTTCAATATCTAGAAGATGTAATAAGAAATGTGGTGGACACTTTGGAGCAAGAAAAGATACTAGCAAGGTGGATTGCATTCAATAAAGTGCAAAGAAAAATAAAGCAGGAAGAACCTGATTTCAAGGTTCTCCCATAGGCTAAAGATATAGTACAAAAGGTGGAGCATGTATCAAGGAATTTTGATTCAATAGTGGGCCACCTTGAAACTAAAGGGGTAATAATTAAAGATAAATGGAAAGCTCCAATTGTAGAAGAACAAAGCGGAGGAGAAATCCTTGCTATGGGAGAAGAATCTACAACACAAACCCCTGAGGAACCAAGAATAAAATTCTTTGTAAGGAGAAAGAGTAGGGAAAATAAAATTGATGAACCCCCTACTCCCTCTCTGCAAGAGGCATATAATCCTCCTTCTCTTGTGCCACAGGTACCATCGCCATCACCACCAAGGGAAACAAAGTGTAAGATTGTGAACATTGATTCGCTACCACCTAGTGAATTACCATCAAGGGAGGCACCATTGAAAAGAAAAAAGGTTGAATCCACTGGTCTAATGGACTATAATGACAAAGGCTCCAATGATGATATTTGGGTGTTAGAACAAGGAATGCAAGGAGTTCCCACTACACCTGTAGTAAGGGAAACACATCAATTGGATACGCAATTGAGTAAAGTTGATCTCACTAGACTCAATGGAAGAGATGATATGCAAGTTGAAGCATATGCAAAGTTCTTATATAATGACTCATTTATAAAGTTTCAGGGTTTTATGGAATTTTCATATAGGGATAAAAGAGATGAATATGTAAAAAGTCTGGCTATAGAAAGAAGCCTTCATCCAAAACTACCAGATGCTATCATCCAAAAAAAAGTATTAAATGAAACGAGAGCTAGATTCCAAAAAATGACTACAAAGGAGGGTCAAGAATTGGTAAGGACTAGTGGTATTTTGTTTCTACTAGAATTTGATTTAGCATCTGCATAGCTTTTGACACAATAAATAAATGCAATAGGAGGGTCTCTATGACACATAAGAAGAAGTTGCAATTGCACTATAGGGGTCTAATTTTAGTGAGGAATGAGAAACGCTAGCTATATGGTCTTTATCCACAAGCACAAGAAAGCTTGATATTGCTGAGTCTGCACCTAGCTACAATGGAGGCCTAATAATAAAGAGTGTCTGAAACAACAGCCTTAGAAGCTGCCAATATGTCAGTTCATGTTGTACAATTTACCAGGGCCACTATACAGTCTGTGACTACATAAAAGGATAGGCTCAGGATAGAGTCCAATAACTTGCTAGTTAAATATGGAGACCTCGAGCAGTATCATATGGAGTTGTAGATAAAGGTATTATTAGAGGATATGTTGCAAACATTGCAACCTGGAAAGCCTAAGAAAAATGATGTTGACTCCCCCCATGACTTCACAAGAAGTTGTACCCCCAGAGTTTATTGTTGAACTAAATTCTTCATGGGAAATTGTGCCATATAACATGGGGAGTATGCCCATTTCAATAATAGAACCCAATACATCAGAAGGGCCAAAGGCTGAGGAGGATATCAATAGGGAAGAGTTGCTTAGGAAGCTAAATGAATACAAAGAGAAATGTGATAATCATGATGAGGACAATTTGAAGAGCAACATGAAGATTATCACAATAGTGCTAGAACATTTGAACAGAAGAGTGAATAACAAGCTGAATAGTATTCAGTACCATTATTCATCCATTGTAGATGCTATTGGGAATTTTAACATTGATAGAGAAAGAACTATTCCACTCATGGAAATTTGGATCCATAGGAAGAAGGATTTGGTATTGATGTCAATTGGAGTTAAGTAGGATACCAATCCACTAAATTTTTTTAAACCTACAACAGTTCTTGTAGGAAAGATTAAAGGATACAAGGGAAATATTGAACTATTAAAGAACAAAATAAAGGAGCTTGTAAAATCCTTCCATGAATCACATCATGGCCTTCTTCCATCCATTCTAAGGGATGATGATAGAATTAAAAATCTACAAGAGTGGAAAAATGAAACTAATAAGGTTATTTTAGATCAGGCTATGTTAGTTTTTTAAAAATTTGATATGGATACGTTGAAGATAAATATGGATGTGTTAGCTCATGCTGAGACTATCCTACTGGAATTTGATAAGGAAGCTAACCAGATTGTCACCAATTATGCACCATATAGAGAGAGGATTGATGAAGTCATGAATTTTGATATGCCCACTAAAGATGAATTTCTATCATGGAAAGACAGGTACTTGGAAGGAGTGGTGGTCTGATATAAAGTAACAGGAACTAGTGATTTGAAATTTGAAATTTTGCAACCATGATGAATAAGAGATAGATGGGAACGCACTACATAGCCTAGATTTAGTACAGATTATGCTTTTGATAAATTATGGAAAATATATTGCATCTTCTTCAAGTTGAATTGATGACAAGGCTAGAGACATGGACATGTTTTGTGTCTCTTTCTTTTCTTTTTTTCTTTCATGCTTTCCTACTTTCATTTTGTGTGCATGGGAATAAATTTTGAGCTAACTATTTGGTTGTACCCATTTTGAAAATTGGACCAAATCTCTACCAACAAATGAAGACTACTTTCATTATCCCACATATTTCCCACCTCTTGGGAGTGCATTGCAACTAAATGGGGGAATCTTTACTATAGCAGTCCAATGTCATTTTAACATGTGTACTTTCTAGCCTGAGGCTTGTTTTTCTCCTTTGATTCTATAAGAAGGAATTTAGGGCCAAAAAGTAGGGGTTTGTTGTTTTCTAATTAACACTGTTAATTATAAAAGGAATACTAAGCATGTTTTAGAGTTTTGTCTTAAGTTTAGAGTTCATTGTTATGTATGTAATTTTGATAACAATATAGCAACTAGAATACAGAGTAATACGAATTTCATGGCTATTGTCTCTCCTTGTACTCATTTTATGAGTTATGAATGAAAGTAATCGAGGATTGCTTTTGTTTGTCTCTATTATTTCTCAATCGATTTTTGTTTTCGTTCTTGCTTATTGATTCAATGAATTAATGTAAATGCTTGGATGTGATTGTTAACTCATAAGAATTAGGTGTTAGGATATTTGTAAGTAGTATATTTAATCATGGATGTAATAAGGGAATGTTGTAATGCAATATTTCTTGACTGTATGTTGTTATTGTTGAGTTGTTATCTGGTTATATAGGTTGATATTGACTCTGTACTTGGGATAAAGGCACTGGTTTGTACAAAGTGTTCATGATTCAATTTTTGTGTTGATTCATCAGCCAAACACTTTTATTTTACAAAATTTCAAAATGGATACCACCATGGTTATTTTGTATTGAAGTTCTACCTTCTCATGCTCGAAGTATAGGACATTGATAAATTAGTTGCAAACTTATTTGATGTACTATGTTATTGAGTAGTTTTATGAGAAGTATCTATTATTGATAGTGTATTTAATTATAATTGTGTGAATTCCTGTGTATACATTGTAGGATCCGGTATAGTTATAGGAAAGTGTTTATTATGATATTCTTTACCATGTGAAGAATAATTGGTTTGGGTTTTTTTGTATTAGTCACATCATACCTACCTTTATACAAGTCTTGTTTCATTCTCATTACCTTGTGTTGGGTTATGTTTAATTTTTTTCTCAAGCTACAAGTGCAAAGTCAAAGTGCAATCACTTTTCATTTCCCAACATTTTGGTGGTGACTTTGAATTCTCTAATACCAAGAAAGATAAGTTCTCAAAAGAATGTAGAAGAAGGATTTTGAACATTTGACATCATGAAGAATACCAAAATTCTATAAAGAAGCATCCTAAAACAGTAAAGAAGAATTTGAACCTGCTATGAAAAGCAACCTGCCCTCAAGTTAAGAAGAGCTCTAAATCAAGTAAGTTTGTTGATTCTCCGCTAATATATCTCCTACATTTAATAATAGAAGTAAGTAGTGCCAACATCAATGAAAAGTCACAGGAAGTTGAAGGGTCTAACATAGACCAAGGAAGTTTTCCTATTGAACAAGTGTTTGATAATGAGCTTAATATTTCAAGATAGGAGGATAGGTGGGAGTTTTGGGGTAAGAATAAGAAGTTTTCAAATCCGTCAACCCCTGGAGTTGGATCCATTTTTAATGGAAATAATTTTAAGCCAAGAGGTGAATCTCTTGATGTAAAAGTACATCCTTCTCTTGAGGAAGATCCTATTGACCAGCCCTACTATACTCCTACCTCGAGTGAGCCTAGTGATGTTCTAGAAAATGAGGAAGATATAGATAAAGACATGCAATCTATAGAAGAGGAAGAACTAAGGCTTCAAGAAGAAGAAGAGAATAGAATGAGGGAATTAAAAGAAAGGGAAGAAGGATTAGAGCTAAGCAACTTGAGAGAGATGCTAGAAAATAAAAATTGGAGAAAATGAGAGAAGATGTTGCTAGGCATAAGAAATTTGAGGAAAAACCTTTAAAATTTTGCTTCTAAAATGACCAATGGCATTCTTGAGTTGACGGTCTTGATGGGAACTTCTGCTACTGATACCTACACCACAGATCTATCTCAACTACTAGAGCCTTAGATCCTCCTACTACTGCTAAGAAGACATCATTTGTAGATCATGGGAAGAAACCTATTGATCAATCTAAGAAAACTACCTTCAATACTAGTACTACTACTAATACCTCATCTATTGAAACCCCCACACACAAGGCCAAAGTTAATCCAACTCCATCTACTACACCTCCAAATCCTGAGATATTGAGATTACAATTGTAGAATAAAAAGGTGCAAGAAGATTTGAAGAAAGCTGAAATAGAAGCTTCTAATGCAGAGATGGCTAGGAAGATTTATTTTCTTAAAATGTCCACACCCACTCTAGAGTCTTCAATATCTAGACATACTAATAGTGAGTCACATAAAAATAAGTCTAATGAATACACTCCTAGTGGAGGTAGTGGTGTAGATCAAGGTGGTGGTGGTGGAGGAGAAAACAAGAATAATAATTCCTATTTTGAGGATGATGAAGGTGATCAAGGGAAAATTCTAATTTTGTTAGAGGGGTTAGCACAATAACATTAAAATTCCAATGAAATAACAAAGCACAAAGGAAATAATGTGAAGACAAAAGGGACAATGTTACCCTAAGTCTCCACCTTCCATGGTTGACCTTTGTTACATCTCCTAGCTTGCAGTAAATAAAAGGTGCCCTCAAATTTGTATGAGCAACTATGACAAATGACTAAGCCCTATGCAAGTGTTGAAGGATTTGCATAAAAGAAAATGACCTCACAATGGACTAAAATGACAATGACTGTAAGTGACTATGATTGTAAAACTAATAATAGCATAAAGTGAAATCTAAGCATGAGAGAGACCAAGAGGAGAGCCAAATGAGAACAAAATTTCCATTTTATAAAAATTGCAATTTTGAATGTGTGGCCAGGATGAGAAGATGACCAAAAACCTATAGGATCAATGATCAAGATTGAATGTTGTTGTGTGCATTAGGGTTAGGTCAAAATTAGGCAAAGATAAGGATGAAGGGCCAAGATTGAATTATAAAATAATTCAATCAAGGGTCA
>VDFB02049217.1:40153226-40319894 GCA_007258455.2 Sequoia sempervirens
ACTTTGTTCTTGGTTTTGCCAAGGGACACAACAAGGGAATGATTCAGTCTTTGTGGTGGTTGATAGGTTTTCGAAGATGGCACATTTCATTCCATGTCAGAAGACCCATGATGCAGTCCACATTGCTGAATTGTTCTTCAAAGAGGTGGTGAGGCTACATGGTCTACCAAAGAGTATTGTTTCAGATCATGACACCAAATTTTTGGGGTACTTTTGGAGGACCTTGTGGAAGAAGCTGAAGACAGAGTTGAAGTTCAGTTCCGCACACCATCCACAAGCAGTGGGCAAGCAGAGCATTGTAAGTCACGCATAACCTACAGATGTTTGGTAGGAGATAAACCCAAGGGATGCGACTTGATCTTACCCCAGGTGGAATTTTCTTACAACAATTCTATCAACAAAAGCACTGGTAGATCACCATTCCAGATTGTGTATGGAGGTAGCCCCAGAATAGCTCCAGAATTGAGAAAGATGGACCAAGAGAAGAAAATAAGTGTTGAAGCCAAAGATTTTGCAGAACACATCAAGGATATACATGAGAAGGTAAGAGAACATATTAAGAAGATGAATATGTAGTATAAGGCTAAGGCAGATCAGAAGAAGACGTATAAGGAGTTTCAGATTGGTGATGAAGTGATGGTCTACTTGAGGAAAGAAAGGTTTCCAGTGGGAACATATAACAAATTGAAGATGAAGAACTCCGGTCCCTATAAAATTTTGAAGAGGCATGATTCAGGGAATGCATATGAGGTAGAGTTGCCGGATGGATTCAACATTTCCCCTATATTCAAAATTTCAGATTTGACAGAGTATCATGAAGGTGGCATAGAAGAAGTACCAATGATGGAACAGTGTGGGATTCCAACACCTACTTTAGAAAAGGAGGAGATTGGGGAAATCTTGGATAGTCATGTGGGAAGGAGTACCAGAAACAGGCAGTATGAAGAATATTTGGTGAAATGGAGAGGAAGGCCTGTGGAAGATTCATCCTAGCTATCTAAGGCAATGGTTCGCTGGTTGGGTTTTCCTCAACCATCTAAGATGTGACAGGGTCACTTCTCAAAATTACCCTGGGTGTCTGATACAGGAGCATCCAGTGGTGTAAGGGCAATCTTGCATCACCCAAAAATAGTTAAATTTCAAGTTTCTTGGTTTTTAGATGTTTTTACATTTTTTGGATACCCTTTTCGTCAGAATGAAATTCCCAATTTACGGTTTTTATTTTCTATTCCTAGGTTGAAAGATATTGCAGTTTTAGTTTCCCTGATTTGCACCTAAAAATCTTCTAAGTGGGATTTGAGGCACTTAGACCTCCCGGATCAGCCCCAAAACTTGCCAAAATTGGTGTAGTGGAATTTTTAGCATGTTATTGACTTTGAGACATTTCCAACGGTTCAAACGGTTTGTGAATCGAGTCCCGGATCAAAAGTTATGGTCCCCGGGAAGTTGGCGCACTTTCTAGAAGATACCATTTGCTCTTTTGAAATTTGAACTTATTTTGGAAAATTTGAATTTTTTCGGCTCTATTTATGGGTGGGTTTTCTAATTTTTGGGTAACTTTTTGGGGACAAGCTCGCATATTGTGAAAGGGTTATTCTGTAGCTTTTTGTAGCTTGCATGTGTTGTAGAACTTGGGGATTTGAGATCCTCTGCATGTAAGAAGCTCCATTTTCTGAATAATAAAATTATTCTCTTGTTTATGGGTTATTTTCTGTGTCTCGGGTTGCACCCTCATCAAAAAAATTTCATGTTTCATCTCCAAAATCTTGCTTAATTCTAAGGACTATGGGTTTTGACTCCTATCACTGTATAATGGATTTAGTTTACTCAAGTCTTATTTGAAAAACCCTTTGAATTTTTATCCTTTCCAAGGTTTTAATTCTCTATTGACCCCTTGTGTTTGTTCGCAGTCTTTTAAGTCATGACTTATGCTATTGAAACCTGTTAAGTAACCAACCCTTTATTCTTGTTTTACCAATTGACATAAATTGGGCCATTACTTTAATTTTTCCTAAGTCGGGCTAAATATTTTCTATAGTAAAGCCTTAATTCTTTTATGTTGTTGTTATGGTCTTGTTGACCTAGTCAGATCCTTTTTAAGATTAACTTTTTTGACATGTGCAGATATAAGGACCCTTGATTGTCATTCGATTGATGCAGACAATCACCACCATTCCCGCACGCTCGTTTGATTTTATTTCTTATTAAAATAATCACACGGGCTAGTGGGTAGTTGGCACGTGTCTCCTTTGACAATAGGCATGATGGTTTCCAATAGTTAGCATTGCTAAGTTTTCAAATAAATCAACGGTTGATAGTAGGTGACGTGGGTTAATCTAGAATACTCCTCGCTATCCGATGTGGGTCTCACCTTTCCTGCCAGATTCCAAACGGGGAAGTGGGTATCTACCACATGGAGTAATCCAAAGGACATGGAAGCATTGTTGCATGGTCAAATATTAAATTTAATATCTCAACACAGGGCATGGAAAATAAATTGTGCATTAATAATGCATATATATTGCACGTGTTTGAAGATCTTTTAATATGGGTTGTGGATGTTGTATTAGGGATAAAGTTGTGAGTAACTAAGAAGTGTGTATGAAGAAGTCGAGATATCTCATCTCAACCTCTCCTTGTCTCTTCATTGATGAAATTTTCACATGGGGGCAAGAGGAAAATGACACGTGGATTGGGGCTATAGCTCAACAAAGAGATGGTGGAGTTCACGTACTACTAGCAAGTGGTTCCATGTGGCTTTCTATCATTCAGTAAATATTGCAGCTATATACAGTCAAATCTTGATCGTCAACCAATTAACACTTCAAAAAGATCAATTGATGGTAATCAAATGTCAGTTGAGGGAAAGTGAGTCATTCTAGTTCATGCAAGCAAGCCTTAATAACTAAAAGGACATTGAGCTACCGAAGCAAAGATTTGCATAATTATTAATATTTGTCTTAAAGGCATAATTAAGCATTGAAAAGTATACTCAACACACTCAAGGAGCTCATGTTGTGGTCTCTCAATATTTTATGACGTTGAAAAGAGGGTTGAGTATGTGCATGATCATCATGGAAAAAGTAGGCCCTTAAGTGGTAAAAAAATTAGAAAAATCAGAGTTAGGCAACTTGACATAAAAATTTGAATAAGTTATCTACATTATTTCAAAAATATGTAAGAATAGAATCTATAGCAAATTGAATGTAGTTTCTAAACTACTAGGTTTTTTTTAAAAATCTATTTGGTGAAAATTTGAATTTTCAATGCAATAGTACTTAAATTTTAGGGAAAAATAAGAAGTAGGTGTTTGTCTGACCAGCCTAACCACAATAAAATGATAATATTTTTTATAAGATTTTAGATATAAGTAGAGGAATCATGTCCTGATGTGATGCATATTTTTCCGTAATTTTTTTCCAAGTAAATAATTAATTATGATTTTTTTAATTACAATGTTTAAAAATATAAAAAAACTAGTCTATCTAACCACCTTAACTTGGTCAAAACTTTATGAAATTCAATTTTTCTTTTTTTAATTCTATAATATATGAAGCATAGAATGTGACACATGTTTTGGATTCAAAAAATGTGATATCGTTTGAAATCTATAGATGTTTTTCAATCAGTCTATCAATCAGGGCTTTAGTCATAATTTGAATAGAAAATGAATAATAATTACTTATTAAATTCAGAGTAAAGCATAATTTATATTGGTGAAAAGCTAAGAATCTCCTTTAAAAACCCTTTTTGTTTCATCAATTTTGGGTAAAAAAAAAGTCATCAGCCACATGCCCATCATATTGCCACTTTTTGGACCATCATGATCCTGCACATACCTGGTTGTCAACCTACAAGGAAAAATAGTAAGTGAATTGTTGCCCTCCTTCCAACATTATTGATAAGTTGTGGTTTATCAAGCTTCAGTCTGTTAGGGTTTTCTTGGTTTAGCATATTTAAGGTTTGGCATTCATAAAGAAAAAATTGTTAGTTCTGCATTGTATATTTCATGTCAAACCCTTACAAAAGTCGTAGGCTCTATCCAAACTAACTAGAAACCCTCCTTGTAATACGTCTTGTGTAATGACTCCTACAGTAAAAGTGTCTTTGTCAAAGGTGATATTTTTTCTCCCAAAAGACCTTTGAATAAAGACCTCATAGATTAGTTGCCACCCTCAACCAATGACAAACCTAAAGGTCAATTGCTTCCAAAAGGTTTGCAAGTAGTAGAGGGTTGGTTTGACATGAGTTGCTTTATCAGGGATGCCAAAATTTCCTTATACTCGATGGGAACTATTTTATAGCTAGTTCAAGAATAGAAATATGGGTATCCCAGAAGGTAACCCTTGGAACTGTAACTTGGGAAAGTTGATTGTGCCAAATGTCTATATGGATGTTGACTTGCTTAAGGCAATAGCTGCTAATTATGACCTAGTCACAAGAACTATAAGAACATATGATGGGAAAGAAATGGTCAAAATCACTAAGGAGGAATTCGGTTTTGTTTTCAAGCTCACTAGGTGCAGTGACAAAATGCATAAGATAAATAAAGACACTCTTAGGAAAGAGTATGATAAAACCAATATTGCATTTAGAGTCCACATCTTACTGAGATTTCTAGCAGAAATTGTAGGACGAAAGATTGTAATAGGGCCATGTGATAAAGAACCTTTTTGTGTTAACTATTTTGTTTCCTATTTCCAAAGGACTTTCTATTCCATTTTCCAAATAATTGGTTATGATCCTACCTTAGGAATGCTAATGGCATGGATGTATATCGATGCCCATATTCAACACCCACAATATTGTGTAGTATATGATTATGTTGGGTTTCTTTCAGAAAGAATGCATGAAGGACTGATAATGTTGAAGAAGGGTGAATTGGGAGAGTGATTCATTTGGTATTCATTATTGATGCACATGTTTCTATTCAAAGGTGAAATTTACTTTTGACATAATATTATCTTGGAAAGAAAAAGGGGTAACTTGGATTTGCTTGTGCAATGTTGGACTATAGTCTTAGAAAAAGATGATAGGACATACGATTATGTGACATTTTAGATTTTGGTTTTCTTTTGAACTAAAGAGATTCTTTATTGTGAATTTACCCAGAATTCCCTTAGCTCTACATGGTTTCTTGAGTCCCAAGGATAGAAGGCCTGAGATACAGGTTGATCATAATTGGGAGATGTTATTTCATACCTAGATTACACTATATTAGAGTATATGGTTCCATGGTAGCACCTCACTTGCTGCAAAAGTTTGTGCTAGAGAGAATTGGTTTCCTTGAGGTTATGTGGTGATTAAGAAGTGTAGAAAATGGACATGTATTGGATAAAGGAAAATGAACTTTCTTTCCTTTGTACACTTGTTTTTCTTATTTTGTAATGACCAAGGGAGGTTGGAATAACATCCTTGATATACTCAAAACTTACCACATGCAGAGGTTAGTTGAGAGGGTTAAATATGATCCTAAAGCTTTTATGGCTTGGATGAAAGAAAGAAACAAGAGATCCAAATTTTTCCACATTTTCCACTATCCAGGAGATGTAATAAGAAATGTGTTAGACATTTTGGAGTAGGAAAAGAGATTAGCAAGGTGGATTACATTCAATAAAATGCAAAAAAAATGAAAATAGGAAGAACTTGATTTCAAGGTTCTTCGAGACGCTGAAGATATAGTACAAAAGGTGGAGCATGTATCAAGGAATTTGGATGCAATAGTGGTCCACCTTGAAAATGAAGATTAGGCTATGTCAATTTGTCAAAAAAATGATATGGAGACATTGAAGATAAATATGGATATGTTAGCTCATGCTAAGACTATCCTACTGGAATTTCATAAGGAAACTAACTAGATTGTCACCAATCATGTGATATATAGAGAGAGAGTAGATGAAGTCATGAATTTTGATTGGCCCACTAAAGATGAATTCCTAGCATTGAAAGGTAGGTACTTGGAAGGAGTGGTGTTCTGATATAAAGTGGTGGGTTAGTGATTTCAAATTTTGAAGTTTGTAACCATGATGAATAACGAATATATGGGAATACACTACATAGCCTAGATTTAGTGCAGATTAGGCTTTTGCTAAAGTATGGAAAATATAGTGCATCTTCTTCATGTTGAATTAATGACAAGGCTGTAGACGTGGACATATCTTGTTTCTTTTCTTTCTTTTTTTTCTTTCATGCTTTCCTTCTTTCACTTTGTGTGCATGGGCATAAATTTTTAGGTAATTGTTTGGCTGTACCCTTTTTGAAAATTCGACCAGATCTTTAACAATGGGCTATGTGTAGGATCATGATGGGCCAAAAAGTGGCAATATGATGGGTATGTGGTTGACAATTTTTTTTTACCCAAAATTGATGAAACAAAAAGGGTTTTTAAAGGAGATTCTTAGCTTTCCATCAATATAAATTATACTTTCATTTGAATTTAATAAGTAATTATTATTCATTTTCTTTTGAATTATGACTAAAGTCTTGATTGATAGGTTGATTGAAAAACATTTATAGCTTTCAATAGTATGACATTTTTTGAATTCAAAACATGCATCACATTCTATGCTTCACATACTATAGGATTAAAAAATGAAAAATTGAAATTCATGAATTTTTGACCAAGTTAAGGTGGTCAAACATTCAAGTTTTTATATTTTTAAAAAGTTATAATAAAAAAATCATAATTAATTATTTACTTGGAAAAAAATACAAAAAAATATGCATCACATCAGGACATGTGTTCTCTACTTATATCTAAAATATTATAATAAAATATTATCATTTTATTGTGGTTAGGGTGGTCAGATAGACACCTACTTATTTTTTCCCTAAAATTTAAGTACTACTACATTGAAATTTCAAATTTTCACCAAATAGATTTTATTTAAAAAAAAAAACCTAGTAGTTTAGAAACTACATTCAAATTGCTACAAATTCTATTCTTACATATTTTTGAAATAATATAGATAAATTATTCAAATTTTTACGTCAAGTTGCCTAACTCTGATTTTTCTGAATTTTTTGCCACTTAAGGGCCTGTTTTTTCCATGATGATCCTACACATACCCAATGAATGAAGGCTACTTTCATTTTCCCACATGTTTCCCACCTCTTGGGAGTGCATTGCAACTGAATGGGAGAATCTTTGTTATAGTGGTCCAATGGGGTTTTGGCATGTGTACTTTCTACCCTGAGGCTTTTTTTTCTCCTTCATTTCTATAAGAAGGAATTTAGGGCCAAAAAGTAGGGGTTCATTGTTTTGTAATTAACACTATGAATTGTAAAAGGAATACTAATCATGTTTTAGAGTTTTTTCTTAAATTTAGAGTTCATTTTTATGTATGTAATTTTGATAATAGTATAGCAACTACAATATAGAGTAATACCAATTTCATGGCTATTACCTCTCCTTGTACTAATTTTATGAGTTATGAATGAAAGTAATCCAGGATTCCTTTTGTTTTTTTATTGTTTCTCAATGGATGTTTGATCTTGTTCCTACTTATTCATTCAATGAATTAATGTAAATGGTTGGATGTGATTGTTAACTCATAAGAATTAGGTGCTAGGATATTTGTAAGTAGTAATAATCATGGATGTAATAGGGGAATGTTGTAATGAAGTATTTCTTAAGATTGTACATGTTATTGTTTAGTTTTTATATGGTTATATAGGTTGACATTGACTTTGTGCTTGGGATAAAGGCATTAGTTCATACAAAGTACTCATGATTCAGTTTTCATGTTGATGCATCAGCCAATCACTCTTATTTTACAAACTTTCAAAATGGATAGCACCATAGTTGATTTTTATTGAATTTTTTCCTTTGTCTGCTCCAAGTATAGGACATTGATAAATGAGCTACCAACTTATTTGATGTACTATGTTGTCGAGTAGTTTTATGAGAATTATCTATTATTAACAATATATTTAATTATAATTGTGTGAATTCCTAAGTATACATTGTGGGATCACCCTCTCGGGTTTCACAGAGCCCAAAGTGTAGGAGTACAGAAGTCTTGTAGCTTCCAGTCGTTAATTGGCCAATCCCTTTGGTGTATTAAGAAATTGAAATGGAAAAGTCCGTAGTTATTTTTTGGAGATAAATTTGGTTCTTCAAAAATAACCAATAGTCAGCATCAACTTTGACCCCCTATTCTCACCCATAAGTATCTTAAGGATGTTAATACTTATGATGATCCTCATTTCGCTTTAGAAGGAATGGGATCTATGATTTGACATAATCTGAAATCGGGGGCTCAATTGGTTAAGAAGGCAATTTTTTGGATCTGTCATATGGGTTCGTAGGCTCTTTTTTGGTTCGATTCTTGTGATGGTCATCCTCCTATTCTTTCTGCTTACCCTCACCTCCAACCTCTTTGTGATTATTTTACTACTATAAGTTGGAATACGACTAAGCATTATAAGACTTTTTAGAATATTGGTCTGGATGCTAGTCTTAGATGGAAGCACTCCTTAGATTGACTACGAGGAGGGTCTAAAAAGGATAGGAAAGAGTTGGCTCAGATTCTTGCATCATGTGAATACAATTCCATGGAGGGCAGGATGTCTTGGATTGGAGTAATAGTGATTTATCTATAAAGTAATCTATTTCAGTGGGTTATAGAGAGTTAGTTAGGAATATGTTTGGGGACACTGAGGTTCCTTGGTGGAAACACATGTGGAACAAATTTTCTAGGCCCAAGTGCAATTTTTTTGTGGTTGATGGCCTAGAACCAGTGTCTTACTTGGGATAACTTGTGCAAGAAAAAGTTCTAGGGTCCCTCGATGTGTGTTTTGTGTTGTAATATTGAGGAGAGTGTCTCTCATCTCTTCTTTGAATGTTACTTCACTAGGAAACTTTGGCACCTATGGTGGGGTGTGTGGAAGCAGGCTTGTTGGAATGTCTCTTCTTTAGCAGAGTTCTTTTCTCGATGGGGGAAGGACCATCTTAAGTCCTCTTTTCTTCAAGTTACTTGGGCTCTTGGACTAAATTTTAGTATCCACCATATCTGATTGGAGATAAATCTTGGGATTTTTCATGATGTGAAGGTGGTTGTCTAACATTTTTGGTTGAAAATTCTTCATTCTTTGAGAGAAACTATTTCGGCTAAGTGTGGCTTGGTTGAGGGTGTGGATCTAGGAGATGTTGCGTGTTGCACTTGTCTCAACCTTTCTTTTCAAAGGGGTGTTGCTCTAGGTGCTATCTAGATCATGAGAATTAGATGTCACCATCCTCTTCAAAAGATCAATAGGGAGGGGAATTGGTCTCCTCCTCATCAGGGTGTATTGAAAATCAACACAGATGGTTCTTCTCATGGAAATCCAAGTCATGTTAGTATTAAGGGTGTTGGGAAGAATAGTTCTGGGACTGTTGAGTTTATCTTTTTTTGTTTATAAGGGTTGGTATACTAACAATGTGATAGAGGTTCTTACCATTTTGTGTGTTGTGGAGAGCGGTTGTGCTCTTGGGTGGCAACAAATCATTTGTGAATTTGATTCTCAGGTGGTGGTGACTTTGTTGAAGAGGTAGTAGTTAGAGGATGTTAGTTAGCATTTAACTGTAATTATAAAATATATTCTTAATCTATGTGCTTCCTTGGAATCTATGACATTCTTTCACATTCCTCGATAATGGAATGGGGTTTCAAATTGTTTGGCTAAATGGGCCTCTAATCATTTGCAAAATTGGAATATTGTGGAAAGGGGTGAATTACCCCTAGATTTGTTACAAAATTTGGACAACTTAGTGGAGATAGAAAGGAGTGTGTAATTCTCTTTCTTTATATTGCTCTATCCTTTTTCATTTTTTATAATGGTCATATGTGAATGACAAAATTATTCTTTAACATTGATACTCATAATAATAGAATTTAAATTTCAAGAGATGTGATTTTTGATGAAGGGGAAGTTTCTGGTCATAAAAAGGCCATATTGATAATTCAAAATCTATTTCAAGTGGTGGTATTATTGATGATATTCATTTGCATTTTCCCACTTATACTTCAATATTAATGCTAGAAATACACCAAGTAACTCCTTTTCTAGTTCCTAAGTTTCAAGTGGAAGTCAAAATTAAAGCACAATTCTAACAAGTAAGAAGCTTAGGTGACATTTATCAATAATGTACAAGTCATGCACATGAAGAAAATCCAAGACTATTAGATATGCAGAACATCTGATAGGGTGGGGGGTAAATAAGTCGTACATTAAATCCTTCAAACCTTCATTAATATTAAAACCTTCATTAATAAATAAACCCTTATCAATATAAAACAAATGAAACAACAACACATCAACTACCATACACAATAGAACACTAGAATTTATATGGAAAACCCTAATTAGGTAAAAACCATGGTGAGTATCAAATCTATATATGAAATTTTATTACAATAGGCTCACTATTAGAAGGGCTTACTACTAAGGGCTCATTGACAAGGACTCACTATCTGAAAGAAAAGAGTATAGAAGACTGTTACATTGAGATGCACTACCTGAGTGCTTATGCAGGAGCATCCCATGTGTATGGTGATCCTGATTACCCAAAAAAATAAAAATGTGTGATTTTCCTTATAGTTGATTTAATTTCATATTTTTGGTTTTGGTCTGTAGGAGAGAATTCGAGAATTTAATTTCATACTCTTCAAATAGAGTTCAAGTGGACTCATATGAGCAATTTGAATAAATTATTTAAATAATTCTTAAGCTCAAATTGAAATCTTAAAAATTAGAATTGTTAGGTAACATTTGTATTTTAATCTATTGCCTTTTTCGGTGAAATTTGTAATTTTTTATTTTGAAAAAACCATAAATATAAAAGAGGAATTGGAGAAAGGAAGAGATAAAGAAGGAAAACGGGAGGAAATGGAGAGTTGGTGGGAAGGGAAGGGCACGGAAATTGGATGCTAGGAAAGAAAAAAAAAAGGAAAAAACAAAATATGAGGTTGTTATCATTGAAGGTTGAAGAGAGAAGCTAGAGGAAAGTGTCCAAAATTTTTAGATGATGGGAATCAATCCAAATTGCCAAGGGAGGTTTGGAAGTTCTCCATGAAGAGGAATTTTGTTTAAAAAAAGTAGAATTTTATTGCAGATTTGTATGTTAAATTTGTTTCCCAGAATGAGACGTTGAAATTAGGAGAGAGAATTTGCAACATGAATTCTATGAGTGGTATTTTGGAGCTGATTGTATAAAGATTAAAAAATAATTTTATTTTATTTAAATAAATTGTTGGGAGAATTTGATTCTTGTTTTATGTTGAATTCAATGGTGTATGAATTAATTTGAAGGATAAATTTCCTACCTATAGCTTTTGATTTCTTCATTGTTAAAAGTGTAAAGTGAATTGAATTCATTCCATCTACAAATAATTGTTTTCCTAGTAAGTCTCACATTAATTTATCTACATCATTTGGTATCAAAGCGGGTAGCTCACTAGGAGAAGTCTTGAAATTGTTGTGATTTTTGCAACTACTGAGAAGTGAAGTGTTTGGTTGTAATTTAGTGGAGATAAAGCTCAGTAGAAGGATCCTGAGCTTTATCCACTAAGATAAAGTGGGTAAAGGAAGTCTTGAGAGGAGTATCTTCTAAAATCCTAGCTAGGAAGAGGATAGGTTGAGTGTAAATTTGGTTGTAGGGAGTGCCTTTAATTGTAGAGAGCATTGGCTCTTGAAATTGTGTGTGTGCAGGTTGCAAAAGTTGCAAATTGAGAGTGAGAGTGTGAACAATATGTATTCAAGGAAGAGGGTATATCATGGATCATGATTAGACAGGGGATAATCCCATTTTGGGAAGAATATTGGGAGGAAATAGAGAACTAAAAGCTTTGTGAAGAATTTAAAAATATTGAGGAAAGAATGGATGCCTTAAAAGCTATAGGAAAAATTATGTGGTGGCTTGATAAAGAATATAAAAGGATGATGTTGAATGCCATATAAAGATGATAGATTTCTATCCTAAACAAAGAGGTAAATATTGGAGTGAATGTGAAAAAGAGTCTAGTGAAACAAGAGGAGCATAAATTAAGGTATTTGAAGGTCCCTTATTTGATGAAGAACTTGGTGAAGAAGATCTCTTATTTGAAAGAAGAGATGAGAAAAATAGATATTTTATTTGAAGGAGAGGTTCTCGTGCAAGAGGATAAGGAAGAAGAAAAGAGGGAGATTGTAGTAGTAGTGAGTCCTTTGGAGGACATGAAGATAATGTTGAAAATAGGTGGTGAAGTTGAGATAGTTGCAGCTAAGTGTGCAAGAAGAAAATTTGCAATAGCAAGTGAAGAAGATGACATAATTTTTTTTTTTTTTAAATCATTTAATTATGAAGCATATGGTGATTTGCATCAATTTAATATGAAGAGAAAAAAGGAAAAAACTTGAAAGAGCTGAAATTTATTTGTGCAAAAATATATAGATGAATGTATTGAAATGAAAAAAATGAGAGTTTGGAGTGGTAAGTTCCAACAAGCAGATGATGAAAATATTTAATTTCCATGATATTAATATGGATATGGTGATTAAGTAATTGGAAGAAGAATTTTTGTGGAGATGGATAGATTATGATGGCTTAACTCCCACAAAAGAAGAAGATGAAGGAGGAATTTGGTAGAGGTGGATGACTTGTGGTGGGTTGAATCCTATAAGAGGAAGAGTGAGAGGAAGAGATAATTGTAAAAATAAGTCAGTTTATGGTGGAAGAAGTTTCACATATGGATATGTTAGTGAAAAATATATTTGTTTGAGGAGTATGGATAGCATTGGAGTGTGTTGCAAGTTCTTGCAACTTGGAAGAGTAGTTCTACTAATTGGGTTCAATTTGTGAATCAATATCACAAACTTCTTACCCAACATGTCTAATGCAACAACATTCCTTGTGTATATGTAGGAATTGGAGAATTTCATTTCATACTCTTCTAATAGAATTCAAGGAGATTCATAGGAGCAATTCAATTCATTATTTAATTAATTCTTATGCTCACATTGAAATTTTAAAAAATAGAATTTTAAGGCAACATTTGTCTTTTAAATAATTGTCTTTTTTGGTGAAAAGTGTAAAGTTTTATTTAAAAAACCAAAAGGACAAAAGAGTCATTGGATAAAAGAAGAGATAGGGAAGGTAAAAAGGAAGAAATAGAGAGTGGCTAGAAAGGGAAGAGATGGGAAATTGGATGATAGGAAGGGAAAAAAGAAGAAGAAAACAAAATCTAAGGTTTCTGTTGGTGAAGGTTGAGGAAAGAAGCTAGAGAAAAGTGTCTAGTAATTTTAATTGATGGTAATCAATCCAGACTGCTAGGTGAGGTGTGGAAGTTATCCAAGAAGGAGAATTTTTTTTAAAGAATTAGAATTTTACTACATATTTTTATGTTAAATTTGTTGCCAAGAATGAGACATTAAATTTGGAAGAGGGAATTTATAGAATGAATTCTCTGAGTGGTATTTTGGAGCTAATTGTATAAAGATTAAAAAATAATTTAATTAAATAAAATGCTAAGAGAATTAGATTCTTGTTTTGTGTTGAATTGGAGGTGTATGAATTAATTTGAAGGATAAATTTCCTGCATGTAGCTTTTTCTTTCTTCATTATTGAAACTGTAAAATAAATTGAACTCATTCTAGCCGCAAATAATTGTTTGTCTAATAAGGCTCACATTATTTGATATGCACTAAGAGCAAAAGGAAAACCCACCATAATAATTCTACACAATTTATTGAAGATGTACAAGTCATGCATATGAAGAAAATACAAGATTGTTAGACATAGAGGACAACTAAAAGGGTGGGGGGTGAATCATTCATACATTAAAACCTTCAAACCCTCATTAATATTAAAGCTCCATGAAACATAGGGAATTAGGGGTGAATCAATAATGAAGAAATTCAAAATGATGCTCCTAATTCCCACTATATTTTATTCAAATTATGTAAAATGAAGTTGTAAATCTAAGACCAATAATTGTATAATATCAAAGGGAAAATTTGTAGATAAAATCATGTGTAACTTTCACCAAGATGCGAATGGGTCCCTGCTAAGGATCTTAGAAATCATTTATCAGGTTCTATTATTATATGTTTGCACTCCTAGCCTCCCAATTTTTAGGTCACAACATTTGGAAATGAATTTTGTACAGAATTTTTTGTCATCTTGCAAGAAAGGTGACAACTTTTGTAACTTTGCAACTTTGACAATTTTTATTATTCAAATTATCTTCAACTTGTAAACCTGCAATCACACATCAAAGGAGAAGAAAATTTTGGATGTTAGGGGATAGGGGTTTCCTTGGTCAAACCCTTGTTTGATAATCAGATCTTGTAATGAAATAATGAAATAACATGAAGGAATGATGAAGGAACAATAATATGAAGCACCTCACCAAACCTCTAATGGAAACCTTGGAATGTAAATTTGCAAATTAACATGTAGTGGCCTTCATGGATGAGATTCTTGATCTTGATAGAAGATAGAAGATATGTTGTTGAATACTTGATTGGATATTGAATGCTACATCATCATGTTAGTTCCTTCAATAGGAATGCCTTTGATATGATAATATTGAATCTTTATTGCTGCAATAAACTTCAATAATATGCCCTTGAGTGTCTTTATGATGCTATTGAAATGATCTTGTAATGCTCTTGTCACTACATTTTCCCCCCACTTTGGTGCTCCAAGAGGATGACCTTGTATCAAACTCACACTAAAGTAGACTTTCAATACTCTTATGTATGAAACAATAATAAATATTCACAATTGTAAAACAACAAAGACAATGCTTCAACAATGATCTTAGTTGTTTTTCCTAGGTTAAATAAATCCTTAAAAATCACTATTGCACACTCACTTTGGGGTCACAATGAGAAATCCATGCCCTTGATTAGGCTTCCCATCACACTAAGCATACCAAAGCTATCCCTCTGATAACTTCAATAAGGCACCACAAATATGCTTGACATAAAAATGCTTTAAAAGAATGGTTAAAAATGTTTTTGGTTTTCTTTAGGGGTTTTTATTAGTTCATGTAAGATCTTTCTCTTTTGGAGCATCATGCCTAATGCCTCCAATAGAGGACAAGTCAAGAGTAAAACTCCACATCTTAGGGAATGCACTGAGTCACATCACCACTAAGAGGGAAGTCATCTAGTCAAGAAATATCACTCTTAGAGGACATCAAACCCAATGACATCACCAAGAAAGAAAAACACATCAAATGAACAAAGAAAATCACACCATGAAAATTTTTATCGAAAGATATGGCCAATTTATGCCCCCCACTTTAAAGCAGTTGCTACACCAATGCTAGGAAAAAGTGATTTAAATTAGGAAATAAGGAAATGAGAGCCCTCCTCAGAAAACCCTATGCCAATTCATATGGTTGTGAAAAGATACATCATATATAGGGGTATGTGCAAGATCATCATGGAAAAAATAGGCCCTTAAGAGGTAAAAAATTTAGAAAAATCAGAGTAAGGCAACTTGACGTAAAAATTTGAATAAGTTATCTATATTATTTCAAAAATATGTAAGAATAGAAACTATAGAAAATTGAATGTAGTTTCTAAACTACTAGGTTTATTTATTTATTTATTTTAAAAAACTATTTGGTGAAAATTTGAAATTTCAATGTAGTAGTACTTAAATTTCAGGGAAAAAATAAGAAGTAGGTGTCTGTCTAACCACCCTAGCCACACTACAATATTTTTTGTATTTTTTTTCCAAGTAAATATTTAATTATGAATTTTTATTACAACTTTTAAAAAATATAAAAAACTCATATGTCTGACCACCTTAACTTGGTCAAAACTTCATGAAATTCAATTTTTCATTTTTCAATCCTATAGTATGCGAAGAATAGAATGTGATGCATTTTTTGGATTCCAAAAATGTGATATAATTTGAAAGTTATGTAGACGTTTTTCAATCAGCCTGTCAATTAGGACTTTAGCCATAATTCAAATAGAAAATGAATAATAATTATTTATTAATTTCAAAGTAAAGAATAATTTATATTAGTGGAAAGATGAGTATCTCCTTTAAAAACCCTTTTCATTTCATCAATTTTGGGTTTAAAAAAAGTCATTAGCCACATACCCTACAAATACCCATCATATTTCCACTTTTTGGCCCATCATGATCTTGCACATACCCATAAGACAAGGGGTTTCCCCCTGAATACACATATGGGATCTATGGATTCGAGGTCAGAATGTCTTTGCCACAATGTTGTTATAGATAATAGAAGTGTTATCATTCCCCAAATACTCACAAAACTTGAAGAATGACACATAAAGAGTGAAAAAAAAGAGAAAAAGCCTTATGGGCCAACATGGAAGAGACCTAAATGTCTTGATGCTTTGCATCATCCTCTCAAGGGAAACACAAATTAAGAGAAAATAAAATGTTTATGACATATAAAAGAATGGAGGTACAAATAGAGGAATGCACATATAGAGAGATATTTACATCAAATGAAACATCATAAGATATCATGTCGCACACATGTAATAAAAGAGAAATATGAAAAGACAACAAAGAAAAAGGCTAGTAAGGCACAAGCAACTCAACCTTCTAGCAGGTCATTTGTATCCCAGTCTTGATCAGTATATGTGAAAGTTGGAAAACTAAAAAAAGGGTCAACATCAAGTTCCAAATAGGACAAGGCTATCTAACCCCTTTCCCCCACTAAGTACAAGACAAGGATGAGTCAAGATGGGTGATGATATGTTGGTCCTTGTGAAAAGGAAATATGATTGCATAAAGCCAAGTTTATACCCTCATGAATGATAGTGAATATTCTATTATATTACAACTACCACATGACAAGGAGTAGTAGCTAAGGTTATTGCTTATATAATGAGATATTCTTACATGTAGTATCTATCAGCTGAGGATGCACCAAAGCTAAATTATTCTTGGGAGAGTGTTTCATAAGAGTGTTAATGTTGAGTGAAATCTTGTTTGAGGCTTTTATTTCTTTTGAAGGCCAAAAAACAAGACCACGAGTTGTTTCTTATGTGTTAGGCTCTATAGGGACACAAATACCTTGTTCTCTAGCACCACGTCATTTTCCGCTATACCTAAGTTGTTTCATAAGTTCATAACATATTCCATAAAGTTGTTTCATTTCTTTTAGATTCAGTGGTTGCTCATAATAAAATTCATAAAAAAAATTGTGCAATTTCCTACTTCTTCTAAAGTGGTTGAGGTGGATTCTTTCAAATTTTTCATTGACATAACTACTTTTTATTTTCCCTTTTCTAACTATTTTATTGTGATATTGTATTCTCCCATGAATATGGGTGTAAAATCTAAGGAACCCCATTCATCTTCTAATAACTTTGTGACTTCTTCAATATGATTTTCTTTGTCTTTCTCTTATGCGAGTTCCACTTGTATAGTTGGTGTTAATATTTTCAAAATATTTTTCTTTTATTTCTCAATATGCAAATAACTTTTAGGTTCAAGATCAGCCTTGATTATGTAAGCTTTTTTTTTATAATAATACTTCATGACATGATGGAGGGTTGATGATGTGGCTTGCATTTCATGGATCCATGGTCTCCTCGAGAGGAGATTGTAAGATATATCATGAGGCATAACATGGAACAAAGTTTGTAATGTTACTATTCCAACTATGATAGGTAAGGTAACCACACTAAACGGTTGTTTTCCTATGTTATCAAACCCATGGATGGATAAAGAATTGGGGACAATGTCATTGTTATCCATTTTAATGTTAGGAAAAAGGTTCACACTACACACATTAAGAGTTGAACCATTATCAACTAGGGTTTTTTTTATCCTAGTTTGATTAACACCAGCTATTATCATGAATCCATCATGTCATTTTTGAACTTCCAAGGAGGCAAAATCATCTTCATGAAAGTTAATGTCTAAGTTTATCAAAGGTGTAGCTTGAATTTTGGCTACCACATCATTTGGTTGCACATTAGGATGGGTAGGAACTTGTTGTAAAGAGATTTGAATCATGTTATGATAATGAGGGGAGGCTTGAATGAGGTCCCATAGGGATATCTTAGTATGAGTATTCTTAAGTTGTTCAACAATATCATACTGTTCTCTGCTTTGTTCAAGAAAACAAGGAGAACAAGTCAAGAGAGGCTTAGGCAATATGAGGGATTTTTGAGTTGTTTTTCTTGGTTGTGAATTGTTCGTAGTGTTATATGTATGAGCAATGGTATTGTAACTCAGTTGTTGTAAAACATTATCATTATTAGGTTTCCTTTTAGGTGGTTCTAAGATAAGGATGGGTTTATGGTGAACTTGCAGTTGTTGTGAAGGTCGATAAATGGTAATAAGTGGCTCAGGAGACCACTTCAATGGATATCTAACATGCATAACCTCGAAAGGATTATCTTTATTTTCATGATTTCTTAGTGAAGGGGAGTCTAATGTAACTTCATCATCTTCATCTAAGGAAGCCACATCACTATTATTGTCATTTTCTTTCATCGTGATATCTTCCCTAATAGGAGTTTTTTAGGAGAGAAAAAACCTAGATGTTGATGACATTCAAAAGTTGGTTATTTTAAAATGAATTCATCACAAGTGAGAGAGTTATCAATGGTTGAATTTTATTGTTGATCAATGATGGAATTATCTTGTTAAATAATGTTTTCCAAAATAGGGGAAGAAAGTAAATAGGATTTCCATAGGTGTTAAATACTTGATCATCTAACACTAACATAATATCCTCATGAATAATGTGATTGTCATGATTGCTCACAATTGTGTTCTTTTTCACTAAAATATTGTCACAAGTAGGTGAGAGTAGACTAAGCTTCTTCTTCTTGTGTCATAATATCTACTAGATTAGGAGAGTTTATAGAAGAGGAGATTTTGACATTGTCATGATTCTCAATGGGTATATCTTCTAACACCAAAATACCTTCATCACAAGTAGGAGAGGTATTGAGAGAAGAGAAAATATTATTATCATGATTGTATTTGCTTACATCTTCTTCTATCACATCATACCCAAAAGTAGGAGATATATCAGTGGGTGTGGAATTAAGGAATGTGTCAACACTTTCATACTCTTGCACTAAGAAAGATATTGGAATGATGACTACCATGATTGTTAGTGAGCTTCTCCTTAGCATACATAGAAAGGAAAGATACTAACATTGTGAAATATGAAACTACTCTTTCTAACTTATGCAATGCTTCAAAAATGCAAACAAATGTCCTAAATATCTAATGATTTTGAAATGACTTAAAATGAATACACTAAAGGGATGTTTAGACCTAGATGTATAAAATAGAAATTTTTCAAACTTTCCAGACTTATACTATAGGTTACCAATAGGCCTAGAAAGTGCAGAAAAGCACTAGAAAGCTCAAAAAAGTTGGTTTTTGTAGGTCACCAAGGACTCATTATCCCAATGGAAAATGGGTCCTTGTAGTAGTAACAAAAATGCAAATCAAACATTTAAAAAGCACCCAAAAAATTGCATAAATATTTGTACATGGACTTATTCATCCCTAGATGAATGGGTCCCAAATTAGGGTTTTGAAAAAGTGAAAATACAATTTTAGAATTGTTTTATGTTTTCTCTGTGCATGGTTTCAAACTGTAACTTCAGTGGAATTTTTTTTTAGAATTTTACGTCTAAATGGAAGTGAAATGAAGGAAAAATGATGACCTATATGATAGTTTTTGAAATGCAATTTTTTTTTCAAATGCAAGATGGTATACTACAATGTAATGAAAATGATATGAAAAAAGTACTAATTTTTTTGAATTTTTCAAGAACTTTTAAAGAATGAAAACATGCAATCCTAAAACCCTTTAAATGAAATAATGAAATAACATGAAAGAATGATGAAGGAACAACAATATGCAACACCTGACCAAAAATTTAATGGAAACCTTAGAATGTAAATATGAAAATTAACATGTATTGGCCTTCATGGATGAGATTCTTGATCTTGGTCTTGATAGAAGATATGTCCTTGAATACTTGATTGCATCTTAAATGCTACATCATCATGTTAGCTCCTTCAACATGCATGCCTTTGATTTGATAATGAATCTTAATTGCTGCAGTAAAATTCAATAATCTACCCTTGAATTCCTTTATCATGCTCTTGAAATGCTCTTGTAAACTCTAGGATATTAGAATGATACTACTAGGAGAAACTACTTGAACATACCTCTTATTTATACATAACTTCATATTAACTCTCGAAATTCAAAATTCACAAGTTGACAGATTGATCTAGGATCTAAATCTATTAAAGGACCCCATGAATGTAGTGCAGGATGGTAGTAATTAATGAATTTGTCGTGAATGGTACCTTGTGTCCCCACAAGGGTTAATTATTTTATGTGTAGGGTAGTGGTAACCTTGATGGAGACACATTAATATATTGGGGAATGTAATCATGAGTTTTTTATCTAATAAATTGATTTGAATAAAATATTTATTCATAATTTGATAATGTACAAGGAATATTTCATTGGCCATGAACGAGAGGTGAAATTTAATATTTTACAAGTAGTGGGTGTTTTATTGGCCAAATTCATCATAAATGAATATTGCAGAATGTCATACCAATAGTTGGGAATTTGAAAATCATTTTGTAGAATGTGAATAGTCTAAAGTTTGTGCTTCCTTCATTCCTATATTGAGGAAACCGAGATCTTGGGTTAGGTTCTAGAATTTTGTTTTAGGATAATGACATTGTGAAAGACTGTAATTGAGAAATTTTATAAAGAATCTTCTTTCTCTAGTGTTAAATTTTTGGTTGTCAAATACTTATTGAATAACATTGATGAAGGTTATCTTCTTTTCTCCAATTTGGTTTTTCTTTATTTTTTAAACCAATATATCAAGGATATGCTTGGTTTATCAAAACACATTTTTTTATTTTTTTGTGATTGATTTAATTGGTTCCTTAAAATAAGGATTAAACTATGTTAAGTAAAACACAGTAACTTTGGAAAATCATTTAGATAAATAAGAAGAGCTTGGCAGCTACAATTTTGCACATTTATGCAATGCATAAACAAAACAATGCCAAGTAATTCAACTTGTATCCAAAAAGGAAGAACACACAATTGAATTTGGATTCTATTACCTAGAGAAGGTATTGATCAATTAATTTCTAGAACAATTCCTTGTACAATATTGTAAATCAAAAAAAAAATCTATAGTAGGAGTAGGAGTAGTTTAGAGGTAGTCTATTCACACCCGCATACTAGTATGAAATGGATTAAAGAGTGAATAATTGAAATTAGAAGAATAGGATCAAACAAAACCTCTAAAATTTTATGAAGGAAAAATCTACTCAATCATCACCAAGAAATTCTAGAGATTGTATATTCATTGGTGATCAAGGTAATACCCACCTCAGGGTAGCAGAGCCTAAAGTGTAGGGAATTCAAACCATCTTGGTTGATTTTTTTCATTGTCTAGATCATTGTTAAACTTGAACATAAAGCTTGGAATTCTTTTAGAGTTCAAAAATCTTCATATGTGGGAACCATATTGGTGACTCTACTATGGAGTTGCTTGTTGTAAGAAAAGAGCTTGAATTTGATCTTGGAGCTCTAAAAGACTAAGAGACTATTTTAGTATTTTCCTCTTTTCTGAGAAGGAGGTGCTGACTCTGGTCAAAAATCATTGAGAAGTTGTGTATGAGTGATCAATTGAACATCAAACCAAAAATATTGGACTTTAGACATCAAAGCATTAAAATTTCACCCAAGATGAGTGGAAGGAGATCCTTGCATGAGTAAAGTCCAAAGAAATACAACAAAAAATGGACAAAAAAACATGGTGCATGGTATTCTTTGAATTCAAAGACCAATTCTCAAAAGGGGGAACCACATCAAATCCACTTCATAGTACAAAATTATAGAGTAATACATACAATGAACAAGGGAACATATCTTTGGTTGGGTGAGATTGTTACGGATCAAGCTTGTTCTCTTCCCTACACTTGTTTTTTTATCAGTTTGGCTTTATATTTTGGCACAAAAGTCTCTTGGGATATTTCTACCTTTTCCTAAAATGGGAAGGTGTTGGCTTGTGTTGGATGATTATGCTCCTATTGCAATGTGTGGGGTTTTGTGGCTTCTAGAACCTCTGTTGGGTGTGACCAGTTTAAGCTAGTTTGCATTCTCTTATTGTTTGTGACTCTCAGATGGTGGAATTTTGAGTGGTTTTACTCTTGTTGGGAATGCCTTTTTTGAGGGGTGGGATTTTTCCCTCTAGTGATATGCTTTCGCAATTCCCCTGGTAGCTTTTGGTTGTCATGGGGTTGGTGAGCCTCAAGAGATTGGTATTTAAAGTTTATCATGCTATGGAGAGTATTGTGGAGTGGTTTTTGTGCCTCCATACTATTGCTAGAAGTGTTTCTCATGAGGAAAGAGGTAGCCCCTTAATATTTTGGGTGGTTTCAAGCTAGTTCTAGTTTTTAATGTTTCTTTTTTGGAAGGGGTTTGTTTTTCTTTAGGAGTACTTTCCTCTTTTGTTTTCTATGTGTGTTCTCTTGACTGGGTTGCACACAAAGATCTATTTTAAGACCCATATTTTCATGGCTTGAAAGGGTGTTTCTACTTCCTCTATTTTTGAAGTGGAGACCCTTGTTATTTTGGTGGTGTTGGTGCAGTTTGCCTCATTAGTGTTCTTGTTGTTGCAGTCTTTTTTTTTGCTATGAGTAGGGAGGCTTTTTGTCTTCATCTTTTTTTGCCAAACTATTGAGCTTCGACAAATGTTTATGCTTCTAGCTTAGTGGACTCCTCTCTCTTTAATTTTAGTTGAGAAGTGTTCTCTATCTTCTTCCATGCTCTAGTTTTTTGCTTCACCTATGGATGACATGTCATTCCTTTCTTTGGGGTTTGTTCCTTTCTTTCAGGCTCCATGATAGTTGTCTTCTATGGAGGTGGAGACTACTCCTTTTGAGGTGGATCCCTCTCATATTGAGGTGGAGATGGGTTTTATGGTCCTGGTGGGAAGTTCTTTCTCTAGTGGTAGAGGTTTTCATCTTATCCTCTCCTATAAAGGGGAGCCCTCTCTTATTGAGGTAGAGGTTGGTTTGGTGTTTTGAGTGGACTGATTCTATGTGAAGGATGTTTCTCTATAGTGATTAGTTTCAATTTCTAAATTCCCTATTGATGTGGGGAGTTTAGATCTCTTGGGTTTTCTTGTTATGTGTTTAGTTGCAGTCTGGGTTTTATAAGATGATGGTTGCTTAATGGTTTTAGGTAAATCTTTTGACTTTTTTTCTTGCCTAACTAAATCAAGTAGTGCTTCTATTCTAATTGGGCTCTAAGTCCATATTCTTGTCTTTTTTTGGGTCAAGGTTCCCTGCTTAACCTTGTGTTGATGTAGTTTTGTTGTTGTTCAACTGCTAGTTTTCAATGTGTATCTTTATGTAACTTTCTTTTCCTAGTTGGGTTTCAGGTCCCTGTCAAAATTTGCTTGTTAATGGTTTTGGGTCCATTCAAAACCTTTTTCTCCCTTAATCAAAACAATGGAACATATCAAAAAAAAAAATTCAATATAAGTGATAGTCCTTTGCATGGATTAGAATTCCAAAATAATGAACCTCAAAAATTGAATGAATTCTATGCCCATGCAGATGAAGAGTAGGTTGAAGCATAAAAATACTATGATTGTAGGATGACACAACAACATATAGAAACATCTCATCAGGGCCCTTCTATTAATACTTATAAAGAACCAACTTGTCAAGAGTTGAAAAAATATTTGTCCTAGATGGTTGAGGAGCCTGAAAAGCTTGAATTAATAAAGAAAAAACATGAAATGGATCATAAAATAGTACAACTGCACATTCAATTATCCTCTAGTATAATGTAGCCTAAACCCCCTTGCAACCAAAATAAAAGTGGTTCCAAGAGTTCAAACACATCTCATAGTAAAATAGGAAATCTGAGATGTTCCAGCAGTGACAACCAAACCAAGCAAAATGTCCTTCTACCATGTAATCCAAATCCATTGACTAGTCATATAGCCTCTTATCATATAGCACATAAAAATCCCCACAAAAATATGCAAGGAAATGTGCATCCCCTTCAAAATATATAGTAAAATGTTTCAACACACAGATATTAAATCAAGTGAAAGCTCCAATGGTTTCTCAAGGAAATGCTTATCCCATTCCTCCTAGCCAAGGAGGAGTAAAAGTTCATAATCAAGGATATAATCAATATCTAGGGCAATACAAACATTACCATCATGTTCCCTATCAAAATCAATAAGGAAACATGCATAATCTTGGAGGGTTTGGTCATAATGTACAACAAGGATTTTATCTTCAACCTCAACAACACATACTTCAACACTAGTAGTATCAAGCTCATCAAGGGTCCATTTGCAAGAGGACCAATGAATATGGATTGATATAGTCAGCTTGACTTTTTTGGAAACTAGGGATATCCAAATGATATTGATAATAAGGTAAGAAAGGAAATTCCTAAATTTTATAGTAATAATTTTATTTCAATGGAAGATCATATAAGAGAATTTGAAACTATCATGGATAATTTTGATGTGCAACATGAAGATGTTTATATGAAATTATTCATGAAAATTAGTTGATGATGCAAGACTGGTATAGAAACTTTCGTGATACCTCAATTGGATGTTGGTATGAATTCAAAAGAGTATTTAAAGAACAATAGAGTGGTGACTTTGATCCAAAATTTTCTTTACACGAGTTAACAAATATCTCAAAAAATTATAATGAACTAGTGGCAGATTTCAATATTAGGTTTATGAATTTGTTTAACAAAATTCCACATAATTTGAAACAAATAGATCCTATGTGCTTGGTTTTCTATTCAAATTCTTTTGACCCAAAAATAGGATATGAACTCAAAACAAGAAATCCTCTAGTTTTGATTAAAGTGTTCAATGCTACTTTAAATATAGGAAATAATAGAAAGGCTACAGGTAAAATTGGTAGAAGAGATGAAGTAAAATTACTAGAAAACCTTAAGGCTCATCGAAAATAGACAACCAAAAGAGGAGGAAAAATCAGAAAAGATTTGGAATATTGGAAATGATTTATCATATAAGGTGGCTAGAAATGAAAAGGGAGTATCTTATGATAAGTCTAATTTTCATAGGAATGAAAGACCAAGGTTACACAATATGCCCTATAGAACTAATTGGAAGGATGGGAAGCTTGTGGTTTAAGATCAGAAGAAAAATGTTCATAGAGACACACTTGACCCATTGAAGAAACATGGGGTAAACATGCTAGAGTATACTCCATGGTGTATGCCTTGCAATTTTCCTCATTCCCCTAATTATTGTGTGGTTGCACAATCAATTCAAGAAGATGGCATGCCATATGATTAGGAGAGGGATGAGCATACTATAAATATGTTGGAATTCAACCCCTCTAAGGAAGAAACAAGAATACCTACAAATGAGGAAATATAGATGCTCACAGTTGTTGTAGCACAAGCTAGAAGCAACTATAACCTCAGAAGTAGGACTATTAATACTGATGAAGGTATAGCTATGAATCTGTTCAAGAAGAATCAACAAGGTAATAAGAATATGGCCTCAAAATCTTGAGAAGATGATGAAAATATGAATACACAAAGGTTGGCTAAAAACCGTGTTCCTCAAGGTAAAGCAAAGGATGATCAAAATGAAACAAGGAGTGATCTTAAGCAGCAAGTAATGGGAGAGAAGAAATTTTCTAAAGTAGAAGTGAGAAAAATTGAACCTTTGATAGGTATGCCCCTTTTTATATAACTCAATCTTTGTCTCAAATCAAGTTATTAATTCCATTGATGAAATTAATGAAAGTCAATGAATATAGAAATAGTGCTATGAAATTGATTGCAAATATTCCAAATAAGATTGATAAGGGTAAGAATGAATCAGAAAAGAATAAGAGGCAAGTAAATGAAGTTAAAGGAAAGGACATGAAGACTCTTGAGATTTACTTGGGAACTACTTTGATAAAGAGTCCATCTCAAATGGATCCTTTCTATACCATTTTGTTGATTAATAACATGCTGGTAAAGAACTATATGATAGATTAAGGAGCAACAATAAATATTATACCTATGGAAGTCATGAAGTAACTTGGTATATGGGTTGGATCTACATATGGAAAGTGTTATGCCATGGATAATAGATCAATCCCTATCATTGGTATCATGAAGGATGTGGAAATAATGTTGGTGGATTATCCTGAGGCTACATATCATAATGATATTATTGTGGTTGATGTTCCTCCATATTGTGGCAATCTATTGTCAAGATAATGGGCAATTGCAATTGGTGGAAGCATTTAGTTGGTTCTATCATATGCAACCATACTTGTGAATGGTAGAGAGGTCAAATTGTACAAAGAATAAATTTCTAAGAATGTGGTAGAAAAAATGAACCTAATCTAATGAACTACTTTTGTGATGTGGACTTGGGAAGTTTTAGGGTGGAATGATCACAACCTCAAATACAAAACAGTGATTCATTTGGAAATATAGTGCACTTGGATAAAAAATGGTGTTTGGAAAATGCATTTTGATGGAGCCTATAGTAAGGAAGGAAATGGAGTTGGTGTAGTTTTCATTGCACCTAGTTGTAAAACTTTCAAGTATTCCCTTCTGTTGTCATTTGAATGTAATAATAATATAGCAAAATATGAAGCATTGCTATTGGGCTTGAAGTTTGTTATAAAAAATGAAAACAAGTTCTTAGTTGTATATGGAGATTTCAAGTTATTTGTATCACATGTAAGATCTAAATATACCACAAAGAATAAAAGGCTCAAGAAATATAAGCAGGTAGTGTGGGATAAAATTGAATGCTTTGATGCATTCTCGATAGAGTGGGTTGATAGGTCTAAGAATCTTATGGTTAATTTTTTTTCAAATATTGCTTTAAGAAGGGATGACAGTACATTGGTTGGTGTTTTAGAGATAGAATTCAAGAGCATACCTTACATTCCTGACAATGTTTATAGTTAGAAATTTTTTGATGATGATGAGGATTTAATAAATTTTCTTCAATGTGTACAAAAATATGAGATGCAAGAGATAGAATTGAATGCTTTTGTTGAGAATGTTGATGGTAAAGACACTATTTTTGGTCAAGAAGTTGTATAGTTAAAAAAAATAAAATTTGAAAGGTCTATGTGGCTTTGAAATGATTTTTTGATGGGAACGATAGGCAACCTTGAAGTAGACACTAGTTCATTAGGATGATCTTGAGGAAGTGAATATTGGTTCTAATTATGCTCCAAAGAAAGTGTATATTAGTAAGAAAATTATCACAAAATTTAGAGAAATGCTTATAAGTCTACTAAGGTAATAAAGGCATGTGTTCGCATGGACTTATGAAGATTTCAAATCCTATAAAGAAGACCTGATTCAACATGAGATCCCACTATAACCCAATTCTAAACCATTTAGACAAAGAAAAAATGCCTATTAATCCTTTGTTAGAACCAAAAATGAAAGAAGAATTGATGAAGCTCAGAGAAAGTGGTATAATCAAGCCTATTATGTATTCTTCTTGAGTTTCAAATTTGGTACCTGTCAGAAAGAAAAATGGTTATATAAGGTTGTGTTTATATTTTTGTAATTTAAATATTTCATCATTGAAAGATAGCTATCCACTCCCAAATATGGAGGCTATCTTGCAGAGGGTAACAAGATGTGAATTGACTTCCATGATAGATGGGCTCTCTAGTTATAATCAGGTTAAGGTCAAGGAATCAGAGCAATACAAAATTTCCTTTACTACACCTTGTGGTACCTATGTGTATGTAAGGATGCCTTTTGGCCTCATGAATGTAGGTGCCACATTCCAAAGAGTTATGGATGTAGCTTTTGCAAAATTAATCAATAACATCATGCTTATGTTGAAAGGTGCAAGACAACTAAGAGGGGGGGTGAATTAGTTGTCACCAAACTCAATAAAAAATATGAAACAATTATCAAATTCACATCCACTTTACTATGTTATTAAGTATGAACATGAAATACAAATAACATACGGAAATATCAACACAAGAAACACAAGATTTATTTAGAAAACCCAATAAGGGAAAAACCACGGTGAGGATTAACTCACAATATAAAGTAATGGCAAAACCAATTACAAAGAGGCTCATTGCCAAAGGGCTCACAACCCAAGAAGGACTCATTGTTCAGATACAAGGCTCACTACCTATAGATAGGACTCACTATCTAGATACAAGGCTCACTACCTACAAATAGGATTCGTTGTCCATATGGGAGGCTCATTTCCTACAAATACAAAAGATAACAAAAAAATCCACCACAACAAATTTAACACATCTGCAACCTTGATCAAAAGATTACAAAAACCATCAGCTCACTACTTTCAAGAATCCAACACATTAAAATACTACTGCCTCAATGCACTTTTGCACACTCTTTCTTCTCACACTTGTGGCATGTCTAATACTTTAATCCATAACATCTCAACTTGTATATATACCATCTTCAACCTTAGAAACTTTCTCAAAGGTTGGATACACATGCTTCATTTTATAAATTCAAATTTGATTGGAAACTCAACATTCCCATGGTGGAAGAGAATGAGATCCAACTAATCCAACACTTAACCAAGACCAAAAACATCTCAGATCAATCACATGCTTCTTGAATTGATACTTATCCTTCACATGTCATGTAAGCACCAGGTCAACCAAACCTAATTAAAACATAAATGAAATTTGAATTACATGCTTTCAGAAGAGGAAGATAACACGTGGACCACATAACATGACTCACCATACAATGGAACACATCAAGGATACCTTTAGATTCATCTGCAACAACTACAAAAAAATTCATACACAGAACATTCTCCATCAATGCATTTGGATTGTATAAATAGACACAAACCAAAACACATTCTGAACACACACATAACTCTGACTTCTATCAACACACCTAAAACACCTATAAAGATAGCTCCATGTACTCACAACATCTCTATAGTATCTCAACTATACATGCACAACCTACAATCACTTGATTCCTTTCTCAACAACAACCTATACTATGTTGACATCAATGGAAAAATTAATGACAACACCACCATAATCATTCATACTTGCAACAATCTCCCTGCTTGTCATTTATGGAAAGACATAATGTGAGAAACCATCAAAGACAACATCCATTCCATTCTTGCACTTTCCTTTATTTTTTATGATTAGACATCCTACACAACTTTTCCTGCACTCTCTTTTCCTTGCAACATTCTCTCTCCTTTTTCTTTCACTATTTTTCACATGATTTTCTCTCCCCCTTTGACATCAATGGAAGAGAAAAAAATGTTTTCATAATTCTTCAGTCATATGTAGCTCTGATCACTCCCCATTAGGAGTGAACCCATTTCATGCTGCAACAATGATACTGACTACCCCTCTGAGGAGTAAACCTCAATTATTAGTCCAAACAAATGAAGAATATGTCAATCCACTAGACTGATGACCTCCATGCACACCTAATTCAAGGAAGGAGGGGTAGTAACCTCCAAATTATCCCTAAGATACTCAAAAGTATCCTTTAGAAAGGAATTAGTAAATATATTTGTAATTTGATCCTTTGTAAGCACATACTCCAATCTGACCTCATTTCGGAATACCTTCTCTCTTCAGAAATTATATCTGCTATATATATGCTTTGTCCTTAAATGCATTACTGAATTCTTTGAAATATTTATAACACTTGTATTATCACAAAATATAGGGATAGACTCATCACATATCACTCCTATATCCTTCAATGTTTGCTTCATCCATAACACTTATGTGCAATAGGATGCTACTTCAATTTACTCAACTTCTGCAATGGATAATGAAATTGAATCCTATTTCTTGCTTAGCCATGAAACCAATCTTCCTCCAAGAAAGAATGCACCACCACTTGTACTCTTCTAGTCATCTACACAACTAGCCCAATCTACATCAGTGAAAGCACTTAAAGTGAAATCAGTATCCTTAGGATACCACAAGCCATAATCTGAAGTGCCTTTTAAATATATAAATATCCTCTTCACAACTATAACATGTGCTTCTTTAGGTTCTTCTTGAAAATTTTCAACCAAACATATTGCATGCATGGTATCTGTTCTAGTAGTAGTAAGATATAACAGTCAACCAACCATAGATTTGTACAAGCTCTAATCGACTTTAAGAGATTCATCATTCTTAGTTTGCATCCAATCACCATAGGAGTACAAACTAGTTTGGAATCATCCATTCTATAATTCTTCAGCAATTTTTTGACATAATTTTACTGTGAAATGAATATTCCCTTGTCATTTTGATTCACTTGAAGTCCAAGGAAGAAATTCAACTCACCAATAATAGACATTTCAAACTCTTTTTTATCTCCTCTGCAAACCTTTTGCACATACCTTCATTTCCTGTGAAGATGATATCATAAACATACACAACCACTATGAACATTTTGTTTCCTTTTTCCTTGTAATAAATATTATTATCTATGGAGTCTTTGCTAAACTTTTTCTATGTCAAATATTTGTCAAACCTTGCATACCATGCTTTGGGAGCCTATTTAATTCCATACAATGCCTTTTTCAACTTGCAGACCATGTTCGGTTTATCTAATAATTGAAATCCCTCTAGTTATTCCATGTACACTTCGTCCAATTCTCCATTCAGGAATGCAGACTTAACATCCATCTAATATACCTTGAAATATTTTTTGAGTAGAAAATGATAAAAACATCTGAATAGCTTCCATTCTTTGCAACAGTGCAAATTGTTGCAAGGTGTGATCCTTGGTCTTCCTTGCAACACAATGCTTGGGTTTAAGACATGGTTTAACTGCTTCCTGTGGATCTTAGTTGAAGCTTGTATCAGGCATTGATAGGTTGATCTTTTGGTACAATGACAAGGCCAACAATTGGTATCAAGGTTTGTCATAGGTTCAAACCCATCGCTTGTGATGAGGGGGATTGTTGCAAGGTGTGACCCTTGGTCTTCCTTGCAGCACAATGCTTGGGTTTGTGACATGGTCTAACTACCTCCTATGGATCTTAACTGAAGCTTGTATCAGGCATTGACAGGTTGATCTTTTGGTGCAACAACAAGGCCAACACAAATGTCTCCTCAAAGTGTATTCTTTCAACCTATGAATAACCTTTACACAAAATCCTTCTTTATTTCTTACAACTTCACCATTCTCATTTAGCTTATTCCTAAAAACCAAATTTGTATCAATTACATTCTTGTTTACTGGTCTAGGAACCAATTCCTGTGTCTAATTCTTCTCTATTTGCTGCAATTTCTCTTTCATTTCTCTAACCCAATTCTCATATTTGCATACTTCACACATATACTTAGGTTCTATCTTTGAAAGTAAACATATATTTACCTCAATTTCTACCACTTTTCTTCTTGTCTTTACGCCTTCACTCTTGTCTCCAATTATCTATTCTTCAAGATGATTTCTTTGCACATATTTAAGAGTATTAGTAGTAGGTTTGAGAGCTTCTTCTTCTTTAATCTCTTCTTCTTCTTCCTTGTTCTCTTCTACTTATCTACAGATAGGTTCATCTGGTTCAAATTCACTTATTTCAACTGATCTATGTATACCTTCATCAACTTTCACATTTGAACTCTCAATGTAATATTTCTCAATCTTTTATTGAAGCATCTATAAGTGTTGATATTAGTTGAGTATCCAAAGAAAATACCTTCATCACATCTAGCATCAAACTTTCCAAGGTTCTCATTATCTCTTTTAGTGTAGAATTTTCTTCCAAACACATTAAAGAACTTCACAGTAGGAATCTTACAAGTCCATAACTCATAAGGAGTCCTTGTGTTGTTGCCTATGATCTGAACTATGTTAAGAATGTAACTAGCAGTGTGAATTTCCTCTCTCTAGTATACATCAAGTACATTTTCCTCTTTCATCATTTTCCTTGCAGCCTCTTGAATAGTTTGGTTCTTCCTCTCAACAACTCCATTCTGTTGAGGAGTTCAAGGAGCAGAAAAATGTCTCCTTATACCGTGCTCTTCCAAAATGTATTAAACTCACTAGAAGTGAATTCTCCACCTCTATCAGACATTAAGCATTCTATTTTTAGGTTCACTTCTTTCTCTAACCTCACGTTGAACACTTTGAATCTATCTAGAGCTTGAGCTTTATCCCTAAGAAAAGTAACCCATGTCATTCTTGAATAATAATCAATCAAAAGAATAAAATATCTATCACCATTAGGACTACCTATTCTTGTAGGACCACAAAGGTAATTCCAATATTCTGGTAGATGATTGCTCCTTTCCTTTAAAACTACATCTTGTTTGTTTTCCCAAATGACAACTTTTGTAAACATATTAAAGTACTATTGCCTCAATTCACTTTCACTCACTCTTGCTTCTCACACTTGTGGGATATCTGATACTTTATTCCATAACATCTCAACTTGTATATATACCATCTTCAACCTTAGAAACTTTCTCAAAGGTCAGATACAGATGCTTCATTCGATAAATTCAAATTAGTTTAACAACTCAACATTGCTGTGGTGGAAGAGGATAAGAGTGGACCAATCCAACACTTAACCAAGACCCCAAAAAAATATTAATTCATAGAACATTCCCATCTATCCATCCAAACTGTATAGACACGCACAAGAACTTTGACACTCATCTTCCAAAGCACAAAACCATGAACACTTTTGTTAAAACATAGATACCACTAATACAAGCCTTCTACAAATCTGCAAGACCTAAAAGAAGCTAGTATAGGACTGCAAAGCATATACATTTCTCGTAGTACATAGAAAAATAACTTTGCTAGACTATTTCACTCACCGATGAACATAACTTTCACTCTTCATCAAACTAGAAGCTACAATTTAGGATATATCACCCATAGACATCCATAAACAACACTTTAGATCCCCACAAGCATATGATCAACATAGGATAAATGTAGACACAAAATGGAGCACATTCTAAAGATACACACAACTCTGACTTCTATTAGCACACATGCAACACCTATAAAGATAGCTCCATGTACTCACAACATCTCTATAGTATCTCAACTATACATGCACAACCTGCAATCACTTGATTCTTTTCTCTACAACAACCTATATTGTGTTGAAATCAATGACAACATCGATTACAACACCACCATACTCATTCATACTTGCAACATGTTATATATCAAGATGACTTGACAACGTACTCAAAGAAAGTAGAGGATCACTACATGCATTTGGAAAGGATATTTATAAAGGCACTTGAATATGGTGTATCTCTAAACCCAAAGAAATGTCACTTTTTTGTGATTGAAGTTAAGATACTTGGGAATGTAGTCTCTAAAGAATGTATAAGAATAGATCCAGAGAGGCTTGCAATGAATGATAGAATTCCTATCCCAAAAATAGTGAAATCTATCTAATCATTTTTTAGGTAGAATAATTTTGTCTGAAGATTTATTTCTAACTTTGCTAAAATTGTGAAGTCAATTGCAAGAATGTTGAAAAAGGGATAAAAAAATGACTAGACATCAAAAGCTATTGAGGCATTTTTATCAGTCAAAAGGGAAATTGAAAAGGCTCCCTTTTTGAAATCTCTTGACTTTAGTAAAGCATTCCAATTTTTTTCTTTTTCCTCTTTCCACACTGTTGTTAGTGTCATGTTACAGAATAATGAAGAAGGGCATGCACAACCAATATAATTTTTTAGTAAATCACTTCAAGGAGCTGAACTAAAATATGATGCTATTGAGAAAAAAGCTTATATGCTTATGAAGGTAGTAAGAAAAATTCAAATATTACTTGGTAGGAGAACAAGTTGCTGCCTATGTACCAAATATAGTGGTCAAGGATGTCCTCACACAAATAGAGGTTACAGGAAGAAGGTGTAGATGGATAAATAGAATCCAAGAATTTAATATCAAAATACAAATCACCATTCTTGAAAGAGGACAAGGGTTAGAAAAATTAATGGTTGAATCTAATTTAGAGGATGCACAAGTATGTGGTGTTGAACAAGAAGAAGGTATGGTGTCTAGTATTGAAAATACACCTTGGTATACTAATATAGTTCACTACCTTAGACACATGAAATTACTAGATGGATTGAATGACAATCAAAAAAGGACACTAAAGCAAAAAGCATCAAGATATGTGTTTGTGAATGGTGATTTATTCTAGAAAGATAAACATGATTTCCTAATTTTGTGTCTAGATTAGGGATAGGCAAAAAGAATTCTAAAGGAGATGTATGAAGGTATTTGTGGTGAACATGTTTTAGCTAAAACCATTGCACATAAGATATTAAGAATAGGTTATTTTTGGCCAACTATTTTTTATAATGCTCATAGACATGTGAGGGAATGTGAAGCATGCCAAATTTTTTTTGGTAAATTGAAGTATCACGGAGCTTTTCCTCTAAGACCTATGCAAGTTGATGCTCCTTTTCATCAATGGGGTATTGATTTATAGGAGATATAACAAATAAGTCAAGTGGTGGACATAGATGGATTCTTACTACCAATGATTATTTTACTAAATGGGTTGAAGTAGTTCCAACAAAACAAGAAACTAGTAAAGTGGTCCTAAATTTCTTGGTGGAAAATATCATCACTAGATTTAGAGTTCCTATAAGAATTTTCATAAACAATGGTATCTGTTTTAGATCTAATGAGTTCAAGAAATTTTATGATTCTTATGGAATAATTATATCATATGCCTCTCTGTATCACCCCCAAGCTAATGGTCAAGGAGAGTCTATTAACAAGAGCATCATGAAGATAATCAAAAGGATGCTTGAAAATAACGAAAGGGCATGGGATTCAAAGTTCAAGCTAGTTGTGTGGGTAGATATAATCATTATTAAAAAGGGTACTGGTAAATCATCTTTTGAGTTAGTCTATGGAGCTCAAGCAAGAATGCCAATGCATAATATTTTTCATATTTATAATTTCATAATGTAGGAGGATTTGGATGTGCCAAAACCAATGAAAGAAAGAATGGAGAAATTAGCAAAGTTGGGTGAAATCATAAATCAGGCACAAAAGACAAATAAAAAAATGTAGGTGTAGATGAAATATCTTTTTGATAAGAAGGATAAGGATCAGAAATTTCAATTTGATTATATGGTTCTCATGTGGAATGCTTGAATTCAAGACAAAGGAAAGCATCGAAAGTTTGAGGCTCTTTGGTTGGGACCATTTGTCATTTTTGGAAAATGCGGTCAAGATTCATATTACTTGAAAAAAATGGTGGGTGAAAATCAAGAATTGACAGTGCATGGATAATTTTTGAAACACTTATTTTCTTAAACAAGTTTTATTCCATGCATAGTATTTTAGGTTTTTCCTAGCTTTTTTCTTCTTCTTTTTTTCTAGTTTTTTGTTTTTTTCTGATTCACCATAGATCTAGATTCTTGTAATGTATTGGTAGACATTCATCCCCAACTAGAGCCATTGTTAGAACCTCCATATTTTGTGTAAATTCCCCATCATGATAAGCTATGAACCTAGTATGTGTAAGTCCAGTTGTGTAGAATACCCAAGTTCTATGATTGAGTTCACCTTGTAAACCCATTTTAGGTATGACTGAAACTAAATATTTCTTTCAAATCCAAAAGTTGTCATATATGCCTTTGGTAATCCACATATAGCTTGAGTCAATTGTGAAAATCTACATAGGTTTACCTTAATTTGTTAACCCCGTGTCCATAATAGAATACATTCTGACATTTCCCTATTAGTGTTTTATTCTTCATAGTCATCATTCATGTAGGTTAATACATGTATCGTATTGGACATTTGAAGCAACATGGAGTAGTGTTGGGGTGAATTTACCATGTTGAAGAGACTTGCTTTGGGGTCCCTTCGATGGTCTGTTGAAGAGCATTATTGGTGGGTTACAACATGTTAGAGATAGTGAATGGTGTCAAAGAGACCCATCTCATTATCTCTTTAAACACTTGATGGACAAGAAAGAGTAATACATTGTCAATGGAAGACAATGGTTTTGACGAGATTATAATACATGTCATGTCAATATGCTAATGACGTTCCTCGCGTCCTTTCGGGAGGAAAATAATGAGTGAGAGGGTTAGTGGGGAGTAATGAGAATTGTGAATGGTTACCCTATGTAACCATAGTAGCATAAAGGGAGTCTAATGAATGTAGTTTCTGACAGTAGTAGTTAATGAATTTTTCAAAAATGGTACCCCGCATCCCCACAAGGGTTAATTCTTGATTGTGTAGGGTAGCAATAACCTTGATTGAGGCACATTGACATATTGGGGAATGTAATCACAAGTTTTTTGTCTGATGAATTGATTTGTGTAAAATATTTTTCAAAAGTTGATAATGTAAAAGGAATATTTCATTGTCCATGAGCGGGAGATGAAATTTAATATTTTACAAGCAGTGGGTGTTTTATTGGCTGAATTCGTGATGAATGAAAATTACAAAATGTGATACCAATGGTTGGGAATTTGAAAATTATTTTGAATAATGTGAGTGGTATAAAGCTTGTGCTTCCTTTGTTCTTATAAGAAGGAAACCAAGAGCATGGGTTAGGTTCTAATTTATTTTTTTGGATAATGACATTGTGAATGTCTATAATTGAGAACATTAATAAAGAAGTTGCTTTCTTTGGTGTTAAATTTTTGGTTGTCAATTACTTGTTTGATAGCACTGATGAAGGTTATCTTGTTTTCTCCAATTTGGTTTTTCTCTATTGTTTAAACCAATATATCAAGTATATTCTTGGTTTATCAAAACACATTTGTTATTTTTTGTGTGATAGATTTAATTGGTTCCTTCAAGGAAGGATTAAATTATATTAAGTAAATCACAATAACTTTGGAAAATCATTTGGATAAATAATAAGAGCTTGGTAGCCACAATTCTACACATTTATGCAAGGCATAAACAAAATAGTTCCAAGTAATTTGACTTGTAACTAGAAAGGGGGAACACAAACAATTGAACTTTGACTCTCTTACCCAGAAAAGGGCACTCATCAATTCATTTCAAGAACCAACACAATTTTACTTTAGAGGTAGTATATTTCACACCCTTATGCTAGTATGAAATAGATTAAAGAGTGCATAATTTAAATAAGAAGATTAGGATCAAAAAAACCCTCTAAACTTGTACAAAGAGATAATATTCTTAATCATCACCAAGAAATTGTGGAGAGTGTTTATTCATTGGTGATCAAGGTAATACCCACCTAGGTGTAGCAGAGCCTAAAGTACAAGGAATTCCAACCATCTTGGTTGATTCTATTGGTGGGACAAATCATTGTTAAACTTGAAAATAAAACTTGGCATACTTTTAGATTTTAGCAATCTATAGATTTGGGAGCCAATTGTATAGGAGTAAATTTGCAACCCATGTGAAAATTCCTCTTTTTCCCTTCTCCACTTTAGAAAACCAAGTTCAAAGGCTAAATTTCACCTAAGATAATTGCTTTAGTTCCACATGCTACCTATTTTGAGCGTTGGTAGAGGAATTTATGTCAGGGATGCCCGCATGGCGCACAAACATCTACATGGCACGCTTACATCCCTAGGAGATTCCTACAGTTGGAGTTGTAGAGGAATTACACTTCTGATTTGTAGTCAACTTGTAATTCCCTCTTCAGTAGACTGACCTAAATATGGTCATTTTCTTCATTCTCTCCTTCAAATTCACTCCTTCTACAAGAATTTCATCTCTTCACATCTTCTACAAGATCAAGTAGTGTTCTTCACATCATTTTGCATCATCTAAGCATTCAATCCAACATTATCAAGTACTTCAAGTATCACTTTTTCACTCCATAGGAGCAACAACAACACTCCATCACTTTGGTAGAGCAAGTGTGGGACAACACCATTGCAACAGAGGCTCAAGTACTCTCATTTTATCTCCCATTAGCCTTGAGTGCTTTTGGTGGAGGTGGTAAGCTTTCCAATCCTCTCCTCTATCACTAGGTTGAGTAGCACTATTACTATTTTGTAGTGTTTAGTGTTCTTTGCTTCATTTACTTTCTTTACCATACTATTTCTCCATCATTGCAAACTTGGTTGTTTGTGGAGGTGGGAACACCAAAGTGGGGGTTTGACTAGGGCAGACCCCTTAACATCCCAAACCAAATTTCCCTCTTGCTTGTGTGTAGGTGTACATGTTATTGGGGGCTAACTAGTGAACAAATTCCTTTTTGTGTAGGTGTTCATGCCATTGTCTTGTCCCAGGATTGCACTTTCATCCTCAGGAATAGATCTTCCTGAGGTGTAGTGTTGAACCTAAAAACTAGCTAAGCTAGCACCATTTTGATTCTCAGGTCTTTATTTTGATCGAAGGGCCTCATAGTCCTAATCATTCTCATCCGATGTTTCCTAACATCTATTTTAGCTAAGGTAGGTTAGGACAGCCTTCTATTCTTGGCCCTCCATGATCTAGGGACTTAAATGTGGTCAGTTCCCCTACCTTACATTTTGGTGAACTTGATGTGAACCAATGTTTGTTCATCTGTCGGTGTTGAGGATTTTCCCTTTGTGTTCTACAATCATTATATTCTTGAGTGTTGTGAAGGTTTATGAGCATCACAACCCAATCCAGAACTTCTAGGCATATTGTCAGGAGAAGTATATGACACCTCCCCATGGAAAGGATGGAGGTCTCTACTGGTTTCTCTACAGGCATTTTCTCTAGTCTCACCATTGGTCTTTATCCATAGGAATAGTTGTTAAGGGATGAGATGGGATTATTCAACGAGACTGATCATGTTCACATTCCTTCTGTGTCTCCTACACCATCATCAGTAGAAGAGCATGACATCATTTAGATTCCTTTAGAATATGTCTCTACCCTTGCCAAAGGATTGGGTAGCTTAGAAAATCACTTGGAAAGAAACCTAAAGATGGTATGGGCTTCTCGGATCATTAGTGAGTTAAAACATATCATGGGTAAAATCGAATAGGCATAAAACCTTTGACTAGCCTCATCGGTCTAGCTGAAGCATGTACTCCTTCAAACAATCTTAGCATTATACAAGGAGTTACTTTCGAAGAGCATGAAGGATAGTTAGGAGTATCGATTCCTCCCATACCTATCTACATGGCCAATGTGGTCCCTTCTATTCGTAGCCCTTCTGTCTTTGAACAACCCGAAACTATCAAAGTAAATAATGTCCCCTTGGGATTTAGCTTCACAAACCTATCACCTCTAATGGTGAAGGTTTTGACAGGATGAGTGGTGGAAGCTTTGGTAGTGGTGGTAGATTTGGTAGTGGAGGTGTTTCTAGTGGAGGCCATTGTGGTGGCTCCAGAAGTGGAGATGGCTCCGGTGCAGGCCCTACTAGTGGTGGCAGCTCTAGTGGTGGTTTTGGTAGAGGTCACACTGGTGGTGGCTCTAGAGGTGGATTTTGCAATGGTTTAGGAGGAGGTTCCTTTGGCTCTATATCTTCTAATGAACCTATTTTGAACACCTTTCTTCAGAATATGGTTAAGATGCAGAGCCATTTGGCGAGTCTTTCCCAAGCCTCTACCCAACCTATCTTCCAACCCTTCTTCTGGCATAGCCCATTGTTAGCTATAATTTTGAATACTCCCTTCCCCCAATGAATGGATATCCCTAAATTTGAAAATTATGGTAGTAAAGGGGACCCACAAATACATATGTCCACCTTTAACACCTTATGCACAAACTTCTTTCATCATGATGCATTGATGGCTAAAGTATTTTCTCGATCTCTCAAGGACATAACACTCAAGTGGTACTATTCCTTTCCTAAAAATTCCATTTTTTCATTTGATCAACTTGTGAATAAATTCCTTAGACAATTTCAACCTAATATTAAGCCAAAGATGACCTTTTTAGATCCCATCTGATGTAAACAAGGTGACAATGAAAAGATCACTAATTTCATAGTGTGCTATCGAGTGTTCCTTTCACAAATCTTGTATAAGCCACCTAATTTTGACATGTAGAAGGTATTCATAGGGAACTTACATAGGCCTTGGAAAGAAAAATTAACCCTTCTAAAATGCTCTTCTTTTGCGCATTTATGTGAAGCCCTATGATAATACGAACAAACAGTTCTTCAGTTTGGGTGATCCTCCTCACTCTCCCATTCTGAGGGAAAGTCCATCATATCAATGTCTAGGAAAGGTAAGACTGTTACGAATGTAGAAGCAACTACTGATGATAATGGCCTCACACATAACCAAAAGTTCACAAAGTTATCAAAATCTTATTCTTCTATCTTATAGAAGTTGTTGAAGGATAAGATTGTAACCTTGCCAAGTCCTAAGCCACTTAAGGAGCCTTACTCTAATTGGTATGATGGAAGCACCTATTTTCAGTACCATTGAGTTAATGGACATGATACCAAATGTTGTATGTGGCTGCATCATGAGGTACAATATCACATCAAGGATGGTACCATTCATCTCAATGGTAGTAAATAAAATGCTAACAAATTAGTGGCGAAAACTAATAGTGAATTGTAGATATACACAAACCCATTTTTGTCACATTCTGCTAACATGATTATCGATCACATTGATTTTTTTACTTAACTCGAGGCCTATATTAACATGGTCATAGTGAATTCTACCACTCTACCTACACTATATTCATTGGACATAACATTCACATTGCAAGACTTTCCCTTAAACAACAAGCCTTCTCCCATCTACATTCTTGCTTGCCTCAATGGTAACATTGTGACAGGGGTCTTGGTAAACCCCGCAAGCCCTGTGAATGTCATTATGGAAGAAACATTAGTATTGAATTCATTATAGAGGGAAGAATATGAAGAAATAAAATCTACCATCTGTACTCACAATAGTATGTGTCTCAAACCCTACAGCTCAATAACTTTATATCCTAGTTGTACCTAGGACTATTGACATGGATTTTGATGTTATCCTAGAGTTAGATCTATTCAGGATGAAGCTAGGTATACATTGGCTAGTTTCCATGAATGTAATTGCCTCCATTATTCACAAATTTTTAAAATTCTCCTAGGAAGGTGTCATGCATGTAGTGCATGACACTGGATACTAGCCCTTGGTGTCCCATGGTGGATATTCATTGGTTCACTTTTGGCCCACTCCAATCAGTTTGCTTCCTTTGAGAACGGACCTACTTTACAAGAATTATGTAAAGTATAAAACTGATGGAAAGGGATAGTCAAAATTGAACATTCCTATGATATAGCAATCAGTTGCCTCCTCTTCGTAAGAGGATAAGGAGAAGCCTCCACCAAATTCTCCCCCTTCCTAGAAAGGAAAGGAGAAGCCCATGTTGACTCACTCTCCTTCCCATAAAGGAAAAGATAAGGTTTCCTTCTCCTAGACTACCTCATCCTATCCCCTTTCTTGGGGAGAGTATTGGATGAGTCAACCCAGTGGCTATCTAATGAGTCTAATGATACCTCTTTGGCACAACCCCAAGCTCAGGATCACAGATCTCCCTAATGAATACCCTAGATTGTGGTACTACTTATATAGTAGAAAGAAATGTTCCTAAGGGGAATTCAATCTGCGGCCTCCTACTACTCTTGCTCCCAATGCAAGTAGTAGAAAGATGCCCGTTGCTAAGGATCTTGACCTAACTCTTCCTATTGCCTCTCAACCTACTCCTCCTACTCCCATTCAAGAACCTATTCCTCTATCAAAGATGGTTGTAGGGGACATTCCCATGGTTGAGCAAGAGCCTACCATTCCTTTGCAGCCTTTGGCTTCTAGTGCAAAGAGTTGTACAAACCACCTTGTGTGTGAGTGAAAACACTAACAAAAGGCTCTTCTTACTAAGCAAGCCACCTCATAGAGGAAGGAAGAAGAGACAACCACCCTTGCTTCAGGGCCTCCTACAACATTTCCTCTCTCCTTCCATCTTATACCCTTTAGTCTAGCTTTGCATCACTTCTAGCTTTCACTGCGAGTGCAAATGCGCTTGACCCCAAGGGGGTGTAGGTGTTCATTGCCCCTTCAGTGGAGCCACCTTTGTTGATGTCTATTTCAGATGTCCCACATTTCCTGAAACCTATAGATATGATGAAAAATTTAGTGGTCTCTATTGCGGTCTTCTCCTCCTCTTCCTCTACACCTCTTGCCTCATTTGTAGGGAGCTCACCTTCCCCGACAAAGCAAAAGGTGGAGAGTAGCTCCTCCTACAATGGGGAATGTAAGAGGAACCCACCTTCTCCAAAAGGTGGTCCTATGTTGACTTTTTCTGTCCTAGTGACGGAACTTGTCTTAGCTTCCCCTAAGTTCATTACCACTGTTGACTCATTCAGTGAATCTATGAGTGAATCTCAGGCATAGCTTGCCCTATCTATTGAAGTTAAACATGGCACTCCTATTATGGGAGAGTTAGAAGCTCCTCCCCTTAACATTCCTCCATTGTAGGCTCATCTTCCTTCCCCATATGACGATCTAGAGTGGGAAGTAGATGACCTCTTGGTTGATCACTATTAGGGGAGGCCTCTCTTCTTGATCTTTAGATTAGATGTGGGTGTGTGTGTGTTATGATGTGTTTCCCCCATGACCGTGCTATGTGTTCCTAGATGAATCTTGTCACCCCTTTTGGTGCTTGGAAACAAGCATAGTTTTCATGTCATAAACCTTCCTCTATTTGTATCATCATTCTTCCATGTTTGTGATTGACTCTTAGTAAATTGGGGATGATGCAAAGCATTGTGGGAATTTAGGCTTCCATTCCATGTTGAGACATCTTGGAGAATATCCTTCTTGTAGGTTTGTGGGTTTGTAAGGCACTTCCTTAGCTTCCTTCATGTGAAAGATATTGGGGGTTGTCTCCTTACAGGTTTTCGAGTCTATAGGGCACTTTTCTGGGTTTCCTTCATGTGAGAGATCCTTGAGGGTACCTTACTTGTAGGTCCATGAGCCTATGAGGCACTTGCTTCTTGGGGATTATTGCGTGTGAGAGATCTTGGGGGTTGCTTCCTTGCAAGTCTGCAGGCCTATAAGACACTTTCATTCTTCAACTGCATAGTTCTTAGAAGCTATGAAGTCATTTGCTTACCTTGCACTCATTAGTATTTGTGCTCACTAAAGTAGGGTAAAAATGTATAGGAGTAATTTTGTACCCCATGTGAAAATTCCCCTTTTTTTCTTCTCCACTTTAAAAAACCAAGTTCGGAGGCTAAATTTCACTTAAGCCTACTGCTTTAGTTCCACTTGGTGCCTATTTTGAGCATCAACAAAGGAATTTCTATTGGGTATGCCTGCGTGGTGTGCTTACATCCCTAGTAGATTCTTGGGGCTAGAGCTGTAGAGGCATTACAATTCTCATTTCTAATCAACTTGTAATGCCATATTCGGTCATCTGACTTGAATATGGCCATTTTCTTCATTCTCTCCTTCAAATTCACTACTTCTACAAGCTCAAGCAATATTCCTCACATCCTTTTGCATCCTCTAAACATTTAATCTAGAATTTTCAATCACTTCAAGCAAATCTTGTGCACTTCATAGCAGCAACAACAACACTCCATCACTTTAGTAGAGAAAATGTGGGACAACACCATTGCAGTAGAGACTCAAGTAATCTCATTTTCTCCCCCATTATCCTTGAGTTCTTTTGGTGGAGGTGGTAAGCTTTCCACTCCTCTCCTCTATCACTCGGCTAAGTAGCACTATTATAGTTGTGTAGTGTTTAGTGTTCTTTTCTTCATTTAATTTCTTTACCATACTATTTATTCATCATCATAAACTTGGTTGTCCATAGAGGTGGGAACAAAAAATTAGGGGTCTAACTCAGACCCCTTAATAGCCCCAACCAGATTTACCTCTTGCTTGTGTGTAGGTGTATGTGTTAGTGGGAACTAGCTGGTGAATGAATTCCTTTGTGAGATTATTCTTGCCACCCTCACTCTTGTTTATTTACTTGATCACATTAGAGCATACTTTGTCTACTTCATAATGTTTTTTTCACCCTTTGGAAGTAGTTAGCTAGGTCATTATTCTATTTTCTAGAGTTTGACCTTGTCTCTTTAGTCCTATGGTCATGCAGACACTAACACACTTGAGAGATTCCAGAGTGTCGCACTGTCATTCCGGGACCGCACTTTCACCCTTTAGTAGAGAGATTCCTTTGGCCTAGCGTTGAACAAGAAAACCAACTTTCCTAGCCCCATTTTGAGTCTCCATTCTTTAGGGTGATCGAAGGACCTCATAGTCCTCATTATTCTTGTCCCACATTTCCTAACATCCCTTTTAGTTGAGGTAAGTTAGGGCATCCTTCTGCTCTTGGCCCTTCATGACCTAGGGCCTTGAACATGGCCGGTCTCCCTAACTTACACCAACATTCCACACAAGGAAGTTCATGAAAATCTCCTCATAATGAACCATAATTAGATACTAAATTTCATTAATTTAAAACAATGCTTCTCAATCCTTTTAGCTAATATATTTCAAATAAATGTTGGATAATTTATTTTTTTCCCATTTTAAAATAATTTTAGAAGAAATTAAAGTAATCAAAAAAATATATAAAAATATTGCATTGAAACATTTTATTATCGATGGAGCACATTTGAAGAAAATATGGCACATCAATTATCTTCAAAACTTATGAGTTTTTTCTTTAGCCTTTTTCTTGGCAACTTTTCTATCATTTTTCATTTTGAATAATGATCATATGTGAATGATAGAATTATTATTTAACATTGATACTTGCACTAATAGAATTTCAAGTCCAAAGATGTGATTTCTGATGAAGGGGGAGTTTATGGTCATAAAAAGGCCATGTTGAGAAGTCAAAATTTATCTCAAATGGTGATATATTGATGATATTGATTATGATCTGCCCACTAATAATTCAATTTTATTGCTATAAATACACCAAGTAGCTCCTTTAGTTCTTAAGTTTCAAGTTGTAGTGATAGAAAAATTATCCTTTTTCCTCACTTGGTTTGGGAAAAATTAATAAAATGAGCTTAATGATGCCTTAATTTAGTGTTATAACATGTTTTACATATTCACACCAATTTTTGGGCCCTTTTAATTAAAATGGACTTAATTGTACCTTAATTGTCCCCTTAAATTTAAATCCAAGCCTAATTAATTGCAATGTCCAAAGAGGAAATCCAAGATTCATAAATTCCTAATCATGACACTCAACATTAATGGATATGAGTCCTAGGAAAGTGACCTAGGACCCATTTTCCATAGGGTGGGTCCTCACTTGGTTTTAGGACCCTATTTTGGCACAAAGTTCAATGTTAAACAAAGTGTTTCCTAGGTAAGTAGCCTAGGACCCACTCACCCTATGGTGAATGGGTCCCCACTTACACCTAGGTTCCCCCTTTAAAACATGTTTATGGCAAGATTTTAGTGATTTCAAATTCATAATTCAATGTTGGCTTGTGATATTTGAATTTTAGGAATACATGTTAATATAAGTATAAATAAGAGCTCATTTCACTAAGTTTCTCCTAACAATTTTATCCTAGAAATTGTGACTAGAGCATCCTTATAGTAAAGTGAGAACTTGAAGAGCATTATCAAGGCATTGAAGAGTAGGTTATCAAGGTTTTATTGCAATAAACAAGGATCCATTATCATTTAAAAGGCATGCATGTTGTTGAGCTAACATGTCGATGTAGAGTTGAAGATCACTTCAAGCATTCAAGGACATCATTTCATATCAATCTTCATGATCATGAGTCACATCCATGGAGGCCATTACATGCTAAGTTTCAGATTTACATTCCAAGGTTCAAAAAAAAGTGTGTTGAGGTGTGACATATCATTGTTCCTTTATCATTCTTTCTATATCATGTTTCATGCTATTTCATTTTATTACAAGGTTTAATTACCAAAACTTGGTTTTACCAAGGTAAACCCCTCTTCCCTAACAAATAACATTTTTCTCTCTTTGATGTGTTTTTGTAGGTTTTAGGTTGAAGATATATTGAAGATAAAAATATAAGAAAGTTGCAAAGTTGTCAAAGGTGCAAGAAAATTTATCAATTAAAAAAAAATGATATACAAGATTTATTTTTGGCTTTCCAAGCCTACACCTTTGCAATTTGGGAGTGCAAACACAAAAGAACAGTACCTATAATTCACTCTATAAGAGCCCTAGCCATGACCCATTCACCATAGGGAAAATGAGTCCTCAATGAGACCTAAACAAGTATATTTTATGATAGGTACACAACATTCTCACCTTTCTTCATTTTCATTTTCATAGTTAGTTCTATTAGGTTTCAAATCAGTCTTCTTATATTACATATTTTGAATGAAAGTAGAGAAATAGGTGCACCATTTTGGGTAATCATTTTTTCTTTCCCTTCCAACCTATTTTACTATGTTTCACAAGTGCAAGTCAAAATTCAAGCACAATCCCAACAAGGAAGGTAAGAAGTTTAAGTGATATTTATTGAAGATGTATAAGTCATGCACATGAAGAAAATCTAAGATTGTTAGACACACAAGAAAACTAAGAGAGTTGGGGGGTGATCAATCATACATTAAAACCTATATTAATATTTAAACCCTTGTTAGTATAAAATAAGTGAAACAACAACACATCAACAACCATATACAATAGAACACTAGATTTTACGTGGAAAACCCTAATTAGGGAAAAGTTGCGATTAGGATCAAATCTATATATGAAATTTGGGAATGATAGGCTCACTTTTAGAAGGTATCACTACCCAAAGGACTCATTTCCAAGAAGGAAAGAAAGAAAGTCTCACTACCAAGGGCTCAATGACAAAGAATCACTATCTAAAAGAAAAAATAATAGCAGAAGATTGTTACAAGGAGATCCACTACCTCAGAGAAAAAGAAAAATCCATCATAATAGTTTGATATCTTTCATTGTCTACTTCATCTACAACATTTGTGTGCAACAATATGTTGTAGCAATATATTCTACCTTCACAATAAATAATGACACTAAATCCTTCTTCTTCCTCAACCAAGACACTAGTCTATTTCCCAAGAAGAAATCACCTTCACTTGTAGTTCTTTTTTCATCCACATAAGCTCCCCAATATATATTGGTATAAGAACTCAAATAGATGTCAACAGATCCTTAGAATATAAAGACCATATTCCAAAGTTCCCTACAAATATCTAAATACTATCTTAACTTCTACCACATACGACTCTTTGGGATCTTGAAATCTTCTTACAATACAAACTTCATGCATGTTATCCAATCTAGTTATAGTTAGATATAGCAATCCATCAATCATTAATCTATACTTCTATAATATTTCTTAGGAGATTCATCATTTTTTCTCAATTTACAACTAAAAACTATGGAATTACATAGCATTTTAAATTTCTCCATTCAAAACTTATTCAACATTTCCTTGACACATTTTGATTGAGAAACCAATATACCTTTTTTTGATTGACTGATTTGTAGTCTACATACCAAGCTCTAGAAACCCGTTTGAGCCCATATAATTCCTTCTTGAATCTGAAGACCATATAAGGATCTTGTTATAGGTATAAACCTTGTGGTTGTTCAATGTACACCTCTTCTTCTACATCACCATTCATGAATGTTGACTTAACATCCATTTTATTTTCCTTGAAGTATTTATATGTAGCAAAAGAAAAAAATATCCTAATCACTTCCATTCTTGCTAGTCAAGCAAATGTCTCAAAATATATTCCTTCCACTTGTGAGTATCCCTTACACACAATCCTAGTCTTGTTTTGAGAACTTCTCCATCTTAATTCAACTTATTTTGGAAAACCCATCTGGTTCCTATCACATTTTTATTTGCTAGTCTTGTGATTATTTCCCATATTTGATTCTTCTGAATCTACCTCAACTCTTCTACCATTAATTTGATCCAATTTTTATCCTTCCATGCTTCAATCACTATTTTAGGTTCTAATTTAGACAGTAAACACATATTTACCTATTTCTTTGTCATAGAAAATTTTCTCCTTGTCAACACACCTTTACTCTTGTCTCTAATGACTTGATCCTTTGAATGATTTTTTGCACATACTTAGGAGTCTTATGTGTCTTTTTTGGATCTTCTTCCTCTTCCATTTGCATATCCTTTTCTTTGTCTTCCTCTTTTTCTTCTTCTTCACTACAAAAGGATTAATTAGATTCATATCCTTCTATTACCACTGAGCTCTAATTTGGTTCTTCATCCACTTTAACACTTTCACTTTCAAATATATTCTTTAACCTCTTATTGTAGCATGTGTATGCCTTTATCTTTGTAGAATATTTAAGGAATATTCCTTCATATGATCTTGCATCAAACTTTCCTAAGTGAAATGATGGAAACTAGGTGAGCTAAAATGGAATGGTAGTAAAATATTGTGTAACATGGACCTAATCTCCAACATTCATTAGGAAATGAGATCCACACAATGAATTGACTAACTTAATGCTTAGGTGAATCAACTCAAAGTGAGAATCTACTGATTTCCTTAAGACTAAGGAGGGGGGTACAAGGCTTAACAACACTTTTGGGAGATAAGTAAAATGTGAAAAATCAACCTACTAATTCCAATCCAAACTTGAAATATAATGACAAACCATATGATAGATATAAATAGTAAATAATTTATAGATTTGAGAAGGGATAAATACTGTGCACTTGTCACCAAAAGATAATTTCAACTTGCTAACAGTGGTGCAAAGCACATTACTCTTCGATTTTATGAATTGAGTCTAGTTAGTTTGATTTATTCATCATATTGTTAAATAAGGCTATGTTAGTCCATTTTTTTAATGTCGTTTAGTTTTAGAGTTAAGGTGAGGTCATTAGGTAAATGTTGCAAAATTGCTAAATTGTTGTCATGTTGCAAAACTAAAAAGTTGCAAGAATTGTAATTCTTAGAATGCTAACAGTCATTGGAGGAAGTTGAAATAGTTATATTTTGGTGAGATACAAGTTTAAATATGAACGAAATTCATTGTAATGCTCTCTTGAAGAATTTTGAAGGAGAAATAAAACAATTATCCCTATTTTACTATATTTTATGTATTTTTCATTATTTGCAGCTTGTGTATAGTCCGTACAGGAAAATATTGACACAAATCTATGTATAATCCATTAGAGAGTTGAACTAGCTTTTATTTGGTTCTAATTTTAGGGGAACTCATCACTTTGAAAGCTTTTGTGGCCATATTTCTGAAAGTGAGTCTACAAACCCTATTTAAGGGTTTTGAGGGCTAGAATGTACTAAAAAGACCATTCCACCTATAGTACATGTTGTAGTTCAATGGAATGGGTCCGGTTAGAGTAGATTTAGGTGTAGGAATAAGTATTTAATTTTTGCAAGGTCATTTTGTGGAGTTCTCCATGCTGCCCTTGTGAAAAATGCATGGTTTGAAGTAGTAGATTGAAGAACTTGGATTGAAGATGGATAGGTTGGGATGGTTTTGGTGGGATAGGGTATAGTTTTATGTGTTTTAATGTTTTCAAGGGTAGGATAGGCCAATTGGATGCCTGGGCATGAATCCCTAATTGAGGAAAGAACATTTTTGAATTGAAAAATTAGGTTTTGGCTTGGGAAAGTGAGTAAAGTTTGGGGGCAGCATATTATGTGGGTGAATTAAGCTTGTGTGGGCTATAATGAGAGTGTTTTAGGTAGATTCAAAGTTTCATGAAGTTTGGAGATGGGTTTTTCAATAAAGCCTTGCTTATTTAGTGAAAAATGAGTGTTTCATGAAAGAGAGCCATATAGGGTGAGTTTTGACTCAAAGGTTGGAGAATATGATGTTTTGAAGGAAACTTGAGGTTTTCCAAGTGAGCTTTGAAGTTGGAAGCAATTTTGGAGACAAGTTCCTTTGGAAAAGTGACTTAATTGGTCGAGTTAAATAGCATAGGTACCCTAATTTTGTGATGATGGTCCAAAGAGACCTAATAAGATTTTGGTATATGTTTTGTGAGAGCATAATGGGGGTCTAAAAAGGGGAAGGTCTTGTGAAGATACAACATTCTCTAAGAGATATTGGTGAAGACATCAGGTTGGAGACCTATAAGGAAACTAGGTTGAAATAGTGAAGAGATGATGAAAAAGAGTTGCAAGGGAAAAACATTGGTTTGAGTTGGAATAATTTTTTTTTGTGATTCGATTACATTTACTATCACTACATCAGTTGGAATCAAAGCACAGTACTAATCTGAGGAAGGAAGATTTGTATTGGAAAAAGGAAAAAATGAACGCCCTGGTTAGAGAATTGACTAAAGAGAAGGAGATGCTACAAAGAAAAGAACTTTTCTAAACCACTTGAAAGTGTAATGGCAAGGTATGTACTATATTGGTAGATTCTAGTAGCTTAGACAACATGGTATCACAAGAAATCATTGATAAATTGCATTTGGAAAGGATACCTCATGAAATACCCTATTATGTTTCTTGGTTGAATAATGAACATTATCTTTTGGTCAAGGAACAATATTGGGTTGAGTTTAGTACATAGGAGGTCATAAAGATAGAATCTTGTGTGATGTGGTACCTTTGAGTATATGCCATTTGTTACTAGGGAGACCATGGGAATTTGAAAGATTTTCTTTGTATGATGGAAGGAATAATAGTTAGAAGATTGAGAAGGACATGAAGTTTCTTTTACTTTGATTCCATTGGTGGAAAAGGATCAAGGATAGAGCAAGAAAGCAAGACTGATTATGCATGGTAGAAAAGAGTTTCTAAGGCATGAGGAAGAAAAAAATAGTGAAGGTGTAGCCAGTAATAGAAAAGAAAGTGTTGAGATAGCAAGAGTAGACAAGGATGCAAAGTTGATGAGTAAAGAGGATGAAGATTTGGTGATGAATACTGAGATAGTGAAGACCAAGGGTGAAATCACCTTGAAGATTCAAGAAAAGCTTGAAAAGTATGATGAAGAAAAGAGAGGGTTTGAGTTTTGTCAATTGGAAACAAAAGAGGCTATAGGACACTCAAATACTGTCAAAACACTGAAGAGAAAGTTTGATAGGACAAAGAAAGAACGGGAAAAGACCCTAATGGTAGAGAAAGAGGAAGAGATAAGGTGAGTGAAAGTTAGTTTCCTAAAGAATGGAAATATTGGCCTAGCAAGATCACTATGGAAGAGTTATTTTTTCCACTAAATGGAGACAAAAATGGAAAGAAATAGAAGCCTAATAGAAAATAAGATGGTAGACCTAATAACAAAAGAGTCTTAGAGGTAGAGAGAATGAAGGTAGAGGTAAAAGGTAAAAGAAAAGAGAGTAAATGGACTAAGGTAATACAAGATTGGATTTTGAAGCATGAAGGTTAGAGTAATGATGCTATGGTAAGGATAGAGAGTTTTCCTTGGATGTCAAAAGTGATTGGTAGGTAGTCATATGTTGCCATGATAGAGGTTCCAAGAATGGAGAACCTAAAGATGCTTGTGAAGAGAAAGAGTAAGAGGCAAAGAGTAAATGAAGTCCTTTATTACTTCCTTGTTTTGATAATGATTTTGATGGGATTCAAACCAAGGGTCAAGATGAAAGAGAAAAGACAAAGTGTGGGCTATTTTGTAGTGAATGAAACTAAAGAACAAAGTGGAAGCAGATGGATGAAGTAGTTGATGACAAATAAGAACATGAAGGTGTAGAGTCAAGATGATAAAGCAAGGAGAGGACTACTTTGAATGGAAAAGTTCAAGCCAAAGGTGAAGATGAAGATAAATGGAGCTATTTAAAGAACAAGGATGGGAATCAAAGATTTGAATACCAAAGGATTATTGTAGGTTAAAGAGTTGAAGACTTCCAAGGGACTTGGAAATATTTCATGGCCGAATGAATTGTGTAGAGCACATTGCTCTTCCATTTTATAAATTGAGTCTAGTTGGTTAAATTTAGTCATTATATTTTTAAATAAGGACATATTAGACCATTTTTGTAATTTTATTTAAGTTTTAGAGTTAAGATGAGGTCACTAGGTAGATGTTAAAAAATTGTTAAATTGTTGTCATGTTGCAAAACTGAAAAGTTGCAAGAATTATAATTGTTAGGATGTGAATATTCATTAGCTTCAAAAGGTCATTGGAGGAATTTGAAATAGTTAGATTTTGGTGGGAAACAAGTTTAAATATGAAGTAAATTCATTGTAATTCTCTCTTGAAGAACTTGGAAGGAGAAATAAAACGATTATCCCTGTTTTATTTTATTTTATGTATTTTTCCTTGTTTCTAGCCTGGTTACAGCCCGTGTAGGAAAATATTGATACAAATTTGTGTATAATCCATTGGAGGGTTTTTTTATTCGAGGGGTAAATGCTTTTGACCAGAGCTATGAACTGGATTACAACCATTCAACAATACCACCCCAACGGGGTTTGAACCTTGATGGCAAGAACAACAATGCCACCTTTAAACCATTAGACCATGCCAATACCAGAATAATCCATTGGAGGGTTGAACTAAATTTGATTTGGTTATTATTTTAGGGGATCTCATCAAGTTTAAATATTTTGTTGCTATATTTCTAAAATCAAGTCCGCATACCCTATTTAAGGGTTTTCAGGGCTAGAATGTACTAAAAAGGCCATTCCGCCTATTGTACATGTATTTTAGTGGAATGGGATTGGTTAGAGTATATTTAGGTGTATGAATAAGTATTTAAGTTTTTCAAGGTCATTTGGTGGAGTTCTCCGCATTTCCCTTGTGGAAAATGCATGTGTTTAGGCATAAAAGGCATGGTTTGAAGTAGCAGATTGAAGATGGCTAGGTTGAGATGTTTTTGGTGGGATTAGGTGTAGTTTGATGTGTTGAAATTTTTTCAAGGGTGGGAGAGGTTAATTGAATGCTTGGGCATGAAGCCCTAATTGAGGAAAGAGCATTTTTTAGTGGAAAAATTAGGTTTTGGGTTGGAAAAGTGAGTAAAGTTTGGGGGCAGCATATTATGCGGGTTAGTTAAGCTTGTGAAGGCTATAATAAGAGAGTTTTAGGTGGATTCATAGTTGCATAAATTTTGGAGATGGGTTTTTCAATAAACCCTTGCTTATATTGTGAAAAATGAGGGTTTCATGAAAGAGAGCCATAGAGGGTGAGTTTTGACTCAAAGTTTGGAGAATTTGAAGTTTTCAAAGTAGTTTGAGGTCTGTCAACTGAGTTTTTAAGTTGGAGGAAAGTTTGGAGAAAAGTTCCTTTGGAAATGTGACCTAATTGGTCAGGCTAAATAACATAGGAAGCTTGATTTTGTAATGATTGTCCAAAGAGGCTTGGTTAATATTTTGAGATATGTTTTGTGAGAGCATGATGGGGGTCCAAAAGGGGAAGGTCTTGTGAAGAGACAAACTTCTCTAAAAGATATTGGTGAAGACATCAGGTTGGAGACCTATAAGGAAACTAGGTTGAAATAGTGAAGAGATGATGAAAGAGAATTGCAAGGGAAAATGTTGATTTGATTTGGAATAAATTGTGTTTTTTATTGGATTAGTTTTCTTGTCACTGCATCAGATAGGGACTAATTCAACCTAGGTCGAATGGGTCTAAGTGAAGAATTCTTTTGTAACTTTTGGGAGCCTTTGATGCAGATGTGTAGCTTCAAATTTTCCTATGTTTTAGTGTGAGAAAGTCTGAAACAACTTTGGGATTTTATCAACTTTTAGCAACTTTGCAACATTTCTAATCTTGCTCTCCAAAACTTATTCAATACTTCCTCAAATATGCAAACATAAACATAAAAGACAATTTTTTAAATTTTTTATGAATGGGGGTTTGCCTTGGCGAAACCCTATTTTGGTAATTAAACCTTGAAATTAAATTAAATAGCATGAAAAAGGGAATGAAGAATGAACAATTCTATGTTACCACTCAAAAAAACCTTGATGAAATTTGATAATGAAGGTTCACAACTTGCATGAAATGGATTCAATGGATGTGGATCTTAATACTTGAATGTGCTTGAAATGTTGCTTTGAAGTTCTTCACTTGATCATGAAATATACATCACAATGCTAGCTCAAATAATATGCATGATCCAAGAATACTTTGACACGATGATGAAATCTTGATTGATACAATAAATCCTTCTTGAATATGCTCTTGAATGCTCCTGATCATCAACCTTTCTATTCTCTTGTTCATATAAAATTGCTAGGTTGCTTCTCTTGAATTTCTAGGTGTTAAAATGATAAAATACCCTTGTATCTATAGGTACTTATCCTTCATTTCCAAAAATTAAAACATTACAAACCAACATTCAAAATTTGAATTTAGAATCATTAAAATCCATCCAAAAACATATTTAAAAATGGGTTTCAAGGCTTACGGAGGACCCATTTTCCCTTAGGTGAATAGGTCTTAGGCCCTAAAACCTAGAACACAATGTGAATGATAATATGCACCTAGTTGACAATGGACAAAACAAAAAAGGTTAGTCACATTAGCAAGCACAAACAATCATTCCCTATGAAATTCTTGATCATAGTAAGAGATGGAAACATGAAACAAAAGCATAGAAGACAAGCAAATGAAATCATGCAAAATTATCTAAGTAGATCAAACCTCCATTCCATAGGGGGATTGGTGTCACTTTGATGTGGAAAGTGGCCCTTTCCCAATCCCAAGTTGATAAGCTCACAGATCTTTGAGAACAATGACGATTTTGATGCCAAATGATTGTAGATTCAAGCTAAAATGATATGAAAAGCATGTAGTTGATGGATGAAAAAGAGTAGAGTAATAATGAATCAGGTTGTGGAACAAATCGATGTGATAAATGCCAATTTCCCTCAAAGATAGTGATAGTAATTGAATGATTGATGCATGAAAATTAGTATAATGACCTTGCATGAAGAGGTTCCCCTTCATTCAGTAGAGAATGTCTCTATTTATAGGGATGAAGGTTTCAAGAATGAGGAGATCCAAGAAATGTGAGATTAAGATGAGATTCAATAGCCTTGTGACACTTGTCACAAGGCTAATGATAGCCATGGTGATTTGTGTGGAGCACATTTTAAAGAATGTGAAAAGTTAAGGCATGTAGATGAAGAGGTGAGGGGGGTGTAAGATAATTGATGGCATGTTGTTGAGAATGGAGGAGGAGTTAGTTCCCTTGTAAGGGGATTTGAAGGCTTTATAAGAGGCTTAAATTCCTAGAGAAGCATTGAAAACCTTGTAATAAGTTTACATGCCTTTGGGAGGGAAATTCAACAAAAGGGGCTTTAAGGGAATATTCCCTAGAATATGCTTTTGTGAGGATAAATAAGGTAATTAGTTAATTAAAAGAATTGATTTTCTTGTGCCACTTGGTTAGCTGACCAAAGGTTGACTTAACCAAGGGTGGGGTTAAATGCTAGAAAAATGGGTAATGGAGATTAAGGGGTGATTAAGTTAATTAATTTAGAATTAATTAACTTTAAATAAATAAATAGGTTTATTTAATCAAATGAGAGGACATAAGGATTTAATTAAATAATTTGATTTATTTAATTAAATGGGATAAACACTAGTAAGAACAAGGTGAATTAATCTGATAAATTGAATTATTTGATTAATAGTAGAAATTGATGAATTTGATTAAATAATGAAGATTATTTAATTAAATGGTTAGTGCAGAGGTGATTTAGGAGGAAGTAATGTTTATTAATTAGGATTTGATGGATACTACCAAATAGGATTTTGTAAGTGTCTACATTTGTCCCCTCTTTGAAGCAAGGTACTAGTTACCTTGGTTCAAAGATTGATGCTTTTTGGATCAATGCTCCTACCCAAATCAAAAATTCAAAATTTTCTCAATTTTTTGAATCCCCCACTATTGCCCTAGTGGATGAAATTATGTTGCTATACTGCCCCCTCAAGAGATCAAGCGAAAATTTCAATTTTTGGGTCAAGCTCACAATAAATATGTGGGAGTAGTGGTTCCACTAATTAGAGGACAAAAGATGTTTCTTTTAGAAAGGTCAAATATTTGTTGTATAAATTTTTTATGATGTATAGACATTCATCAACCATGGGTAGCCTCATCTATATTTTGATATATTGCATAGATTTGAGATCTAGATATAAATGTTAGTAAGAATAGAAGAATGAGAATGAGATGGTTTAACCATTGATTTCAAGAAGATTCAAAAGTCCAACAAGTGTATGATCTTTCAAGACTTTATTAGATATGATGATGAGTGATGATGATTTGCTTATCTAGGGATTGGGACATGAATGAAATACTTTCCTTATGTTTGATATAACACATAGACACAATGAATCAAGGTATGAACAACCAAGATGGTGTGGTGTCTAGTGTAAAGGAATTTGACTCAACAAGCAAATATGAGTGTTCTTGTTCACACTTAACATGTGGAAACCTTGCTAAGATGTACCTCAGACATTTCAAACATGTCAAACCAAAACAATAACCTATCCACATAATAGTCAACAAGATGTTAAAAACACTCCCTACATACCCAACAAAATAAGTATCGCCAAGATTATATTACAAGAAAATCCAACAAGAATAGCAAACAAATGATAATGATCAATGCCCCATTCCTTTCTCTCTAAATATTTTTGATAGACATTATCGAGAGGTCATTGGAATAAGCACAACAAGATAAATGATAAGAAAATATCAAGCAAGAAAATAAGCTAATGTTCTTCATACCTCTAGCCAAGGGGATGTGTGTGAGGATAATAATCCAAAGTGTTTTTCCAATAGATAATTCCCATTGTAGGAAGGATACATCCTAGGACATATTATGGATTGTGGTAGGTTGATAGGTTGTTTAAAAGGCCGTTCATATAAAGTTGATTGACATGTTTGCTAAAAATATCAAGAGTTTGATTTTCCATTTAAAAGTTTGTTGTTTTGATTTTGATTTTGCATTTGAATTTTGCTTTTGCTGATTGTTGTGGTTGTTTCTATTTGTTTTGCAAAATGATGAAGGTGAAAATTGTTTTATTATGGATGATTGATTATTGTGGGTGAAGTGAAATGAGACAAATGGGTTTTTTCAAATATTTAGATGTTTTTGATGTTTTTGTAATGTTTTGAGGTCGTTTTTAATTTTGATTTTATGTAAATGTTGATGTTTTTCAAGTTTTCAAATGTTTTTGGGTTTTTTCTAAGATTTATGAATGTTTTTGTATTATTGTGTCTTATGGGCTCATCAATGATGGCCATGCCTAGGTTCAAGCTCAGAGATGATGTAGTTCATCTTCCATGTTTTTGACCTATTTTTGGATTTTTCGCATGATTTGGATGATTTGGATATGGATGTGTGTGATGATATCAATGATTTATTTAGATTTTTTGTGAACCAATCTAAGATTGATTGATTTGATTCATGGATTGATGATAGTAATATTATTGAAGATGCACAAAAAATCAAGAATAGTGTTAAGCAACACAAGGATTGGGAAGGATATCCTAACATGATGGATTGATTTAATTTGTTTGATCAAGATGTTGAAGCTTGACTTGGAACAAGATTTGTTTGAATGATTTGATGTGGCATTGAAGTGTAAGCTAGATGCACAAATGATATGGATTTTTTGGATTGATGTTTGATAAAAGATGAATCTTGATAAGGAACATCTTCTCGTCAAAATGTGCCATGGCATAGTGATTTGAATTTTTTCCAACAAATGCTTTGACCAATTTGATTTGATGCTTGCCAATGTTTGGATCACCACATAAGTTGGAAGATATAGATCAAGATTTATTGTTGAAGCAAGATGTAAAAATCTACCTCAAGTGTCTAGCAATGTATGGAATGCCATCGATTATTGCTTGTATAGATGTATGGATGGATGGATATGGTAAGCATTCATAGGATCTCAAGGATTATCTTGTGGTAAGATAATAAGTTCAGATAGACAATGAACATTTGCATAGTGCTTCATGGCTTAGATAATGTTCGGTAGGATAGGATCAATGAGAATGACCCATGTTAAGATGTTTACCATAAGCAATCATAAAGTGTACACCAAAATTTTATCATGATTAGGATAATTTGGAAGATGAATGTAGATGGATAAAAATGGATTGCATAAATGGTTCATGGATGGATGGAATCCTAGATTTTTTATGAATGGGATGGATGGAATGCTAGACTTATTATGAATGGGATAAGATGCTCCCACCTAAATAGGATCACATAGATGCTCGATTCTACACATGATGACTTTTTTCCAGGTTTTCATCATGGTACTTGTCCAAAGTGCCACCAAAGTGGCTTTCACTAGAGGACAATTTTTATTTTTACTATTTTCTTGGTTTATTTTATTTTATTTTTTTTGTGAAAGATTTTAAGATCATGTTGAACCACTTGGTGGTGCTAATGTAGACACTTTTATCATAATGTGCCACCAATATCCTACTTTTTAGATTCCTAATCTCCTTTGCTAGTACTAAGGTTAAGTTTGTCTTTGTGTGCACATCATGATAGAGTGCCTTCTAAATCCTTATGATGAAGGGTGGCTGCCAATACATGGTCAATGTGAGAATTGGATATCATGCATGGAGGAGTGCATGGTGGAGTGTGTTTAGGAATAAAAGGTGGATTGGTTGATAGTTTGGAACCTTTGACTCTCCAAACATGGGAAGATGAGAAATGGTGGGTGGATATGAAAGTGTGTGTGGAATTACAAGCAACTACTTGATATACTTGGTATGTTGCTTGAGAAGCCCACTTTTTTGTTTGTGAACATTTTTGATGGATACATTTCCCTTTCTTATTTTTCCCCATAGTTTCTTTAATTGATGGAGTTTGATAGGGATGATTTGTCTTTGTATTTTTTGGCATGGACATGCATATTTTATTTTTCCATTATTCTTTGAATGTTACTTTTCTTTTATGACATTCTTCATGCTTTGATTAAAATCCTTCTTTTTACATTGGTCCCAATTTTTGGATGGAATGATGGGTGGATGGAGATACGTTATGTGGTTGGTTTTAGTGTTAGCATTAGTTTCATCATAAGGATTCTTCATTCCCTCTATGTTAATGTTTGCATTAGATAAGGTTTCCCCCATTATTATAGAGGTATCACTAATATGTTTGGATTTCCTTCCTACTAAATAACATAGACCTTGATACTTAGGATCGACAATAATCTATATTGGTTCTAGGATACCCTATTCATGTAGACTTAATCCTCTACCTTGATAATTCATTTGTTGAAATTTTTTATTTATAATTGGATATAATTTATTTTGGAAACAAGGTGCTAATCCCTCTCTTCTCTATTGTGGATCTTCAAAGGTGATAGCTTCTTCATTGGTAGGATAGCTTGCTCTAATAGAGGTATATGATCCAAGTTTATAAGTGATAGGATATTCCATATGTGGGATAACATCCTTTTTGATATCTTTAGCTTGAGCTTGTGAAATATCAAACTTTTATGCTTCTTCAAGAGGTGTTGATGATTTATAGTCCACGTAAAATTATTCCCCATGATTCAATTTTGATATTGCTTCACAAGATGTTTCTAATTTATAATTCATGTAGAATTATTCTTCATGATCCATTTATACTATGTTTTGTATTCTAATATGTCTTGATCATGTGCAGAGATGTTGAGAGTAGGAGACTTGTTCATTGGTAATGACGTCAAATGTATGGGACTCTTTTTTTGAATTACGATCATCTACATGTCCTTTAGGAGTAAGAATCTAATGGATAAATGGAGTATGTGATATATGAACATGATCATTATTTGTGGCATCTTATATGGATTGGATAATTCCCATTAGATCATTGTAGTATCTTAGGGATACAAATTCTTGATCTTGATTGCTTTTGGAATTGTTTTTGACATGCTTTGGATCAAGTTCTTGACCTGGGTCAATTTTAAGGGATAGATTTCTTACAAAGGATTCTTGTATATGTCCATTAGGCATGGGAAGTGGCTAAATATTCTCTTGATCTTCAATTAGATTTGGATCAAGTTATGAGTTGAGGATTCCTTCAATACCTACAACCATAAGGTCAAATGATGTCAATATGTCTTAGAAAAGACCATTGCTAGACTTTGGTGAAAGATGTTGATCATGCTTTGGAATAAACTCTTGGGATATGTCATCCAACTCTTTGGATTATGTGGAGGTATTTTCAACATGATTATTGGTGGATGGATCCTCAATTTTGTCCTCAAAATTTGTAGTGGCAATATCATCAATGTTTTCAACCATAGGATCATATGATGTTGAAAATTATTGAAATGGATAATTGTTAGATATTGGTGAGGGATTTCAATCATGATTATGAAGAAAATATTGAGACCATATGTTGATTTTATCATTGGATGAGGTAGAAACATTGTCAATATGTTCATCTAATATTGAATCTTGATCATTATCATCGACAATTATTGTCCTTGATCAATGAGGTCTGGCATGAGGTTCTTGAGTTTGATACAATCTAACATGTCATGACCTTTTTTGCTATCGTATTTGCAATAACTATTATCATCATACCATGAGAACTTGACTCTAGGTTCACCCACATTTAATGATTCTGGAAGATTGATAGGTTTAGCATGGACTAATGTGTTTAATGCTAATTCAATTGGCTCTCCCAAAGGAGTGTATTCATGTTTGTTGTCTTGTGAGGTTTGTGATTTTTGAGATGATTCTTGTCATGATTGGGCTTGGAGATGTAGTGATTGGGCTTGTTGTTGATGTTTTTGATCTTGATATCCAACCTGTTGATATTGGGGATTTATTTTTTTGATGAGGTTGCAGACACAACTCAATGTTTTGATGACATGATTTAACCAATGGGGGAGTGTGTTGATTTTGGGGTGGATATGTCTCTTGGTGCAATGGATAAACTATTTTGGTAAGTGAAAATATTTGATATCACAATATTTGATCTTGATTTTAATTTTGACACCCTCTATATAGTTGATTTGATTGTTGTTCATGCACATTTGGAGTATACATTTGCATGGGATCATGAACAAATTGATTTTGGAGAATGTTCTAATTGGGATGATGTTTAGAGTTTGCATTATGGGTTGACATTGAACATTTTTTTGGTTTGGAAACACATTACTTTAATTTAGGTAACCTTGATTTTGTGTGGTGTTATCTTGATTTGGATCAAGGTTTTTAGTTGTCAACATATTGTTTGGACTCTGAACAATATTGGTTTGATTTGAAAATGTATCAATCATATAATTCACCAAATGTGGATTTGACACTTTTATGTTTGGTAAGGTTGTACTTGGTATATTCATATTTGGCATGTATTGATTTGATGGAATAATGTTTTTTTGCTGAAGACTCATGCATTTATCATTTGGTTGATAGATTTGTAGATTTTGACTTTGATTTAAATCTATTGTAGGGTAAGGTGTTCCAAAATTTACATTGAGCATACTCACATTTGTTGTATCATTGAGGTTTAGAGGATATAATGATCCTATGTGTGAATTGTACAAGTGTGAGTTTTGATAATCAATTGGTATTGTAAGGCTTTGATAGTTTGGTTGATTTAGATCACTCATGATGTATGAATCGAGTTTATATTCCATGTCCTTGTTTTTTGATCTTGTTGTAAAAGTGAACCTCTAGGGTTTTTTGCATCAATGATGTGAATGGATGATGAAAGATGGGTGATGTTGGATGATGAACTTTCAAATTTTGGACAACACTAGACTTAGGGTTTGATGTTTTGATGTTTTGATTTAAGGATTGATAATGAACTAGTGAACCCAATGGTATACTTGTGATCTTCAGACAAGTTTTTTCAAAATGGTTTGTTTGCTAATTTAACTAGGTGTATGAAAAAGGATGCATTCCCATACACTTATCTAAACAAGGTGATTTGGTTTGATTTAATGATTACCTAAGTCTAGGAGGTTAGTGTATCCAAAGTTCCAAAGTTTTTTGTGAGATGAATTGACAATTTTTTTGGTGTGGATGAAACAATTTGTTTTGATCCTAAATGAACCTAAGATAGATTTTTTTTATAAGACCAAGGTATTGAAGAACATGATTTTCCCTAAAAAGTAACTCAAACCAAAAATATCAATGTTTATTTTGAAGAACATAAGACCAATGATAAAAAAACACATGTGTGGGGTCCAATTGATTTAATCTTTGATTAGTTAGTTGATTTTACCACATGCAATGTCTTGATTAAGTTTTCAAAATAAAATGCTTATGACTTAGGCAACCTTCATTCCACAAAATCCATTATGTGAAAATTAAGAAACTAAGGCCATAGTTTCCTATGTTGACTTTGAGTTGTGTGAATTAAGATGTGATTCAAATATTTCAAATTTTCTAAAGATATTGTTTTGAAAAAACCAAAATATCCTTAAGAACAAGCAACAATATTTGAACTCTTCAAGGGTATTCACACAAAATCAAAGGGTTTGAGATCTCGTTGCTTGTTTAATGTTTGTTTTAAAATTTTTTTGGAACCAAGAAATGTATTTTGACCAACTCACAAGAAATATAACATTCCTAGCTCAAGTGGGTAAGTTTTTCTTGGTGGGCTTGCCTCATGCCTTTCATAGTAAAAGATGTGATTTTACATGCAACCAAGGAAAGAGTGTAACTTGGTATGTTAAGAATGAAGTCTTAACCTATACACTCCTAACCAAGATCAAAAATGACAAGTAACTTCTTGGAAACTAAATTCCAATGAACAACTTTGATACACTCGTTGGATGGACTAGTTGGTTACTATTTAAAAAATATTTTTAATGATATCTAGGTACACTTGTCATTTTAGTACTGGTTGTTGGCCCCTTAGGGCTCTTCAATAATTAACTTTCAACTTAAGGCATGGGATTAGGTGGAGTTCATTGACACCTCAGGATAGTTTTTTATATCGCTTGTCAAAATGTGCTTCAAGAATCTTTTATGAGTTTTCATTTGTAGGATATGTCTCATAAAAGTATTCTCTTAAATGTGACTCAAAGAATGAAAGATTTGTATCCTTTTAAGTATTTATCTTCACCCAAGATCACACAAAGTGTAAGGGGAGTGGATACACAATTAAAATTCTACAAAAGAAAGATTACACAAATAAGACAATTGTTCATTTTAACCCCTCAAAGAAAAGATTCATTATTTTTAAGCACCAAATTAGAGGTTAAGTTTTCTTGTTCAATTTTAACCAAATACAAATGACGAGTAATTTTGTATATTCAATTTTGAGCTAGCTTAAAAAGTTTCAAAGGAAAAGGTTAATTTTATGTCCAAATGAAATCTAGTTGACCTAAAACATAAAGAAAATTAGCATATAATGGGTTATAATTATCCCATAAGTGTCAAAACATTTTTACAATAACTAGAACTAAGAAAAACTAAAAATACAAAATTTCAATTTTTTTTAGTTTTTTCTATGTTCTAGTAAATCATGTTTTCAAAGGCCTTCAGAGTAGAATTTTGGGTTGAAAAAATATTAATGACGCTTACCTACCTAGACATGGCACATATGAAGAAAAATAAGCTAAAGTACTTATGGAAACATCAACACCTAAAATAGATAAAAAAGTAAACAATTAGGTTGAACAATTCTTTGGGTTGCATGGACATTCAAAAGATGTTGATAGGTTGAGGGAAGTTGTAGTAGAGAAGAGGGAAAAAGTTGTTGGTGAACCCTCAAAACCTTGTAAATTAGAGAATAAAGTGGATCCCAATGCTTTAGCATTACTTAATGTGTCTGCATCCTCCAAACCTTAAAGAGGAAATATGTACCTCCGGTAGCACCTCCTAACACCTCCATGAGAAAAAGAAAAAAATGAAAGAGCAAGAGAAAAAAACATAAGTGATATTGTGGAAGAGGAAATTGAACTTGGTTTGGAAGAAGAAGAATAATTTTCAAGAAAAAAAAAGAAGCGATGAAGTTTCCTAACAAGAGGCTAGTACTAAACTCAAGAAAGCTAAGGGAAATATTGTGGATACCTCTAAAGAAGATAAGATAGAAAAGGAAAAATAAGCCTACACAATACATGTGCACAAGAAATATGACCAAAAAAGGAAAAGAAAACAAAAGAAAGCACATCAATACTAGAAAATAAAATGTCAGAGTCTCCTCTCGTAAGAGCCCACTCACCCTTAAAATGGAACCTTTGGTGAACAACATGATAGAGTCTGATGATTTATTAGCAACCACAAAATTGTATGATGAATCTAATAAAGAAGATACAGAAACTATCATAAATTCTTGTATTTCATATATGATCATTTTTGACGAAATTATGGATAACATGAAGAAGAAGGTGTCTAAAGCAATATGGAAAGCCTTGGAAAAAAGAAGGCTTGAAGCTATTACTATAGAGGACAAGATAAAATTTGATGCCTTGTATGAGGTTTAATCCTCCTAGTCTGAAGATGATAAGGCTAAAATGTTGGAAGAATACACTAAGTAGTTTAGGGTCAAGAAAAGAATTACCATTCTTATGACCAAAGAAAAGGACAACACAAAAAAATTGAAATTGTAAACCCCTGACAAAGTGAAAGATATGGCACATAAAATTGGGATGACTATCAGTTCATCATTCGATACTGTGTGTGGAAAATATGTGTAAATGAATAACAACAACACACTTTAGTGAAACACTATTAGATAATTCAAATGAAAAATTAATCTAATTGAACCACATAGATTTCCCTAAAACCGTTCCATTGCTCTCTATCTCCAAATATTTATTAAACAAAAGTGGCTCTTAGAATGTATGCACTATGAGTATTAAAATGACAACCTAAAGAACGAGATAATGTAAATGCAAGAATCTAATCCTATATGATAATTGTTAAATGATATACTATGATACTGATTGATAAATGAGCTATATGATAATGATAATGAAAGCTATGATACTATGATATTGATATGAAATGATATGATAGACTATTGTAAACTAGGATGCTACTGATATGAAAGCCACAATTATAGTCTAAAATGATTGCTAATATTATTCTAAAATATTGATTGCTAGAATTATTTTATACTCAATTTCTCAAATTTAATTTCTGTAGAGTAAGTTTTCTCAAAATTGGGATCCATTTCTTGCAACAAGAGGTTGCTTTTATATATTTTCAAAGGAAAATTGTGATGTGGCAGCAAGCAATAGTTCAGGTTCGATCTAGATAAATCAATGGTAGAGGATGAAGAAGTTGGAGAGTCTCAAGGGAAGGATAAAGCATTCCTCCAAGTGACTAGGAAGAAAAAGTGGAATAGGAGAGCTAAGTCTCTCAAGAATGTTCCAAAATTTGTTGGAAAGATAAAGTATAATTGAATTAAATTGAAACTTTCAATTTTGGTTGAGAAAAAATTTGAAGACATGTGCTCAATTGAAGATTGGGAATTATTCAATTTTGGAGGAATATTAATTAAATAAAACAACAATTGGAATTTGTTTATTTAATTAAGATGGAAGAATGTGATAATTAAATTAAAAAAAAAACTATTGAATTTGTTTATTTAATTAAGATAGAATAATGTGATTAATATAGAAGAAAATAGAATATGAACTATATAAATAAATATTTCTATTTATTTATAAGTAGATGAATTAAAGGTTAATTAATCAAATTATTGTTTTTAATTAATTATATTATCTAGACCTTTTTTTAGGTGTATACCTTTTTTCCCTCTTTGAAGTGATGTGTTTACACATTGGTTCAAAGAACAATTTTTCTATTGGTACTAACAAAAAACTTTTGATATGCCCCAGACATTGATTTTCGAGTGATATCAGATATATGCCCCCTTGAGAGATAAATTGATGATTTTGTTTTTTTGGATTTTTTGGATTTTTTATATTTTTTATGATTTTGTGATGATTGTATGATGATTCAATGATTTATCTCCCAATAAAGAAATACTGATTTTGCCAGTTGATTAAATGTTGCATTGCTTTGCCTCCTTGTGTTTGATGTTTGATAATCACTTAAGCCAATTGTTTGATTTGATGATGTTTGATGATGTTGATGATGATTGACCTCATGATAGGTGAGGATCAATGATAGATATATGATGATTGACCTAATGATAGGTGAAGATTAATGATTGATTGATGATTAACCTCATGATAGGTGAGGATCAATGATTGATTGAGGATTGACCTCATAATAGGCAAGGATCAATGATTGATTGATGATTGACCTCATGATAGGCGAGGATCAATTATAGATGCTCAACAAGATTTGATCAAAATATCATTAGCGCTAATTAGATTAGATTGATTAATTGATAAGATTGTTGATTAGTGACATGTTATGATTATAGGAGGATTTATGCATTTGGTGCAAGAAAATTCAGATTTTGATTGGGTGATATGTTTTGAAATCTCTGATTGAAATGCCCCATTATATGATTGATTAATGTACTGAAATTTGATGATGTACTGATACTTGATGTATACACTTATTTAGTTAGAGATTTTATAATTATTCTATCATGTTATTATTTTCCTAGCCTGGAAAAATCTTAAATATAGAAGCAAACTAATATGGATGTAGTCTACTTTAACCATGCAAATCTAAAGATGCAAAGGTTGTCATCCTTCCAATTAATTTTTTGTGCTTTTATCATCATTGATCCTTTGAAATGTTGAAAGTGAGTACAAGCATCAATGGTATAATTTAGACCATGATGACTTGAGTACTAATTGGACATGATTTTTTATTTTGCAAGCTAACACAAGAATCTAGGTATAATTGAACCAAGATGACCTAAGCATTTCTTGCATAAAACAGACAAAAAATAATTGTTTTCCTATGCAAATTCTAAATGTCATCGGTTATACTTGGTAGAGCACATCTCACAACAATTCACATAGTAATAATGATTAGCTCATAGACAATAGACAAAGAAAAACATCATACTCCTTCCTTGCTTCTCTAGTTCAATACATCATCGAGTTGCTTGAAAGATATGATAACAAAAATAAAAATACAACATTTGAACATTCATGCTAAAGCGATAAAATCATGATTGAGAAGAATATAATCCATTTTGATTTGTTACTTGATTGATTGATTTTAGTTGTTTGATTTGGATGGTTTGATTTGTAAAGTTTGATGTTTTATGTATGTTCAATGTTGATTTGCTATGATTGATGTGTTCAATATGTTTTTCTGACTACTATTTGTCTGTTGGTTTAACCTCAAAGTTTATTTTCCCCTAGAGAGTTCAGGATTTTTCCCCAAGTCAGGGTGAGACATGACTACGATGCCAGGATATGTACATGAGGTTTTATTGCACTCCTTTAGTATTTTTTTTAGCTTTTTCTAATTTTTTGGATTTTTGATTTTTTTTGGATTTTCTAATTTTTCACTTTTTTTTTGTATTTTTCTCTTCTTTGTTTTGATTTTTTGTATTTTCTAAAATTTGAATTTATTGCATTTTCTGATTTTTAATTTTTTTATATTTTCTGATATATTTTTTTGTATTTTCTCAAGATATTTAAGATGGAAAGATATGATATGACTAATTGAAGGAACAAGATTCCCCACAATAGAGATAATGAAACCATGGATAAATGGATCAAAATGACATGCAAGATATGATACAAGTTAAATTCTTAGAAAAGATGATATGGGATCATTTTCTGCCAAGAGAATGGGAGATTCTAAGGTTGAGTGAATATATAAGGTATCTGGATATAATTGGGATGATTTTGAAAGGGCATTAAAAGATGTTCCTTTGGATTCTTTTTTTTAGATATGGCCTAGATTAGTCTATTTTGATGACTTGGCAAAACCTGGATGATGGAAGGGGTGGTAGCATATGGATGATAAATAGGATAGATGTGGTTTGATGGACTAGGAAATAGGTATATAACCAAGGCCATGGTAATATGGGTGTTTTTGAATAGAAAGTGGTTCTAAATACCTTGTTCATGAAGGCCTTATCCTTTCCTTTGTAATTCATACTTGGAAACATCATTTACCAATGGGATATGTATGTTTTGTGAAAAAGATGCAAGTCCATTTTGGGGAGGATATGATATGGAGAGAGGATAGGTGTTGGAAGTAAATCAAATGGATAAAAGTAGAGATCCCAATTTATAAGTGACTTGAATAGGTGTGATAGGCAACATGGGGATGATGGGGTACTTTGATCTTGACTTGGAAAAGGATTGTAGGAGATGAAGTATCATTAAGTATGGAATCATTACATGTCATCATGAGAAGAATAACATCATCATGGGATGAAAGGGTATCCTTGAATGAAGCATATCTTGATCTTGATGAGGAAGGGGATCATGAGATTTTGTACAAAGTGTGTCTTGATCATCAGTTGGTAAAACATCATTAGATAGGATGGAAGAACTATCTCACTCTTGGGATGCAATGAAATCATGAGATGGTATGGATTCATTAGATGGGGTGGAAGGATGAGTTGAAAGAATACTTGTCTCTTGAGATAAATGTGTGACATGATAGGATTGATCAATATCATTTGTGTTTGAGGACTTAGATTTGGGCTTATTGAATTTTTTCCAAAATTCCAAGACATTGAACCTAAATGATGTAGTTTTGGGTGAAGAAGGTCTCATGTTCATTGTTTGGTCAAGAGGATATGGGTAGATGTTTGGCAGAAAATATCTTTCAATGGTTTCTCTTTGTATGTCTTGGAGTTATTTTTGAAAGTTTTGTATCTGCTAAGTTAAAGAATTCAATTAATCCTCATCTATTTCAGCCATGGTGGTTTGAAAATTTGTTTGATATTTTTTTGTCCTCCAGTCAGGGAATTGATTGCTTTAGTGGATGTTCTTTTGAATCAAGGTTTGCAGATTTCTATGTGTGATGTTTTGTTTGAAATTTATTTTAAAATACACATGTAAGACACATCAAACAAGTAAAATTCCTAAGGTTGGCCATGACAATATTCATTGGATTCCCACTTGGATTTTACTCTAGTTGTGCCTACTTTTAGCGAATGATTAGAAGCTTGATCACACTGGCTCCCCTCCACAACACACACTTCTTAGGTCAGCCAAGATTTAGTACCCATGAAACTCCCATGGCATACTTTTCATCTCTACTAAAAGCCACAAAAATATGGGATGGCTTCAGAGGTTAAGCCTCTTGTGCTAGCAAATAGAATGGGATTTTGGCTTGCTCTCACAAGAAGATTTTAAAATGGGCATCCATTCAGAGAGATTATACATATGACAAGTAACCATTGTTTCCCATCTTTTTGGTATAACCAATCGTGATACTTGAACTTTCCTCAAGTATCCATATTTATATACTGGGTGAAAGTGGATTGTAGCTTGTTCTCAGTCTAGGTCATTTTGTTGGGTGAGTACTTTTTCCCACAAGGCAAGCCCTCTAAAGATGAATAATAGTGAGTAAGTACATCTGTAGTTCAATCAATCTCTATTTACGTAAAGAAAGAGAGAACACACACAATGCCTTTTCTCACACTAGCAAGATTTGTTCGAATTTTAAGCCCAAATTTAAGTGTGAAGTTGTTTGTTCAATTTTAATCCAAATCCAAAAAATAGTGAGTTTCTAATGTTATTTTTAATCAATTTTGACAAATCTTTTGTAGATGGTTAATTTTAAGCCCAAAGTAATGCTAGTTGGTCCTAAAGCATGAATGCAAAAAATAACATATGATGGGTTATTTTCCCATGAGTGTTTGAAAACACTATAAAAATGGATATAAAATGCTTTTTCTTTCACTTCAATGCTCCATGTTCCTCTTAAAACCTACAATAAATGCTCAAAATGTTATATAAGATCAAGAGATAAGAAAATATAAGGGTTAGATGAATGATTAAGCATAAAAACCCTAAAACTTAGACCAAGTTATAATGTGATTTGACTTTAGGTGTGAAATTAAAAATTTTGACTCTACGAAAATTGATAAATACCTAAACCATTGCATAGCTTATGAAATTCTACTCCATTTCAAAAAGAAAGCTTTGAAAAAGACCTTTGTATGACCAAGATATGGTCATTTTAAGACTAACTATAAAAGCGCTAAAACAAAGAGCATATGCGCTAAAATAGTTAATGGATCCACTAAAAGTTAGATGTGGTATAGAAATCAATGTATGTGCTAAAATAAATTTCAGATGCACCAAAAGAAGGCTCTAATGCATTGAAATAGTAATTCAATGTGCTAAAAGATGTTTCAGATGTTTCATAATAGTAATTGGATGTGCTAAAAGATGTATCAGATGTGTCATAACAGTAATTGGATGTGCGAAAAGAACTCTTGATCGTGCTAAAATAATTTCACGTCAAGATCTATAAGCCAATTTTCTAGAAAATGTTATAAATGGGGTTTGTTGGCCCCATGGTGGGTACCAATTTAATGTGTGTGCAAAATATGTGTAAATGAATAACAACAAAACACTTCAATGAAACATTATTAGGGAATTCAAATGACAGATCAATCTAATTGAAACACAGATTTCCCTAAAACCATTCCATTTCTCTCTATCTCAAAGGATTTACTAAACCAAAGTGGCTCTCAGATTGTATGCACTATGATTATTAAAATGACAACCTAGAGAACGAGATAATGTAAATGCAAGAATCTAATCCTATATGATAATTGCTAAATGATATGCTAAGATACTGATTGATAAATGAGCGATATAATAATGATAATGGAAGCTATGATATTGATATGAAATGATATGATAAACCATTGTAAACTAAGATACAACTGATATGAAAGCCATGATTATAATCTAAAATGATTGCTAATATGATTCTAAAATACTGATTGCTAGAATGCTCTTATACTCAATTGATCAAATGCAATTCCTGCAAAGTAAGTTTGCTCAAAATTGGGATCCCTTTCCTCTAGAAATAGGCTACTTTTATAGGTTTTTGAAGGAAAATTGTGATGTGGTAGCAAGCAATGGTTCAAATTCAATCTGGATAAATCAATAGTAGAGGATGAATAAGTTGGAGAGTCTCAATGAAAGGATAAAGCATTCATCCAAGTGACCAGGAAGAAAAAGTGGAAGAAAATAGCCAAGTCCCTCAAGAATGTTCCAAAATTTGTTGGAAAGATAAATCATAATTGAATTAAATTGAAACTTTCAATTTTGGTTGAGAAAAAAGTTGTAGACATGCGCCAATTGAAAATTAGGAATTATTCAATTTTTGAGGAATATTAATTAAATAAAACAACAATTGAAATTTGTTTATTTAATTAAGATGGAATAATGTGATAATTGAATAAAACAAACTATTGAATTTTTTTATTTAATTAAGATAGAATAATGTGATTAATATAGAAGAAAATAGAATATGAACTATATAAATAAATATTTCTATTTATTTATAAGTAGATGAATTAAAGGTTAATTAATCAAATAATTGTATTTAATTAATTATATTATCCAGGCCATTTTTTAGGTGTATACAAATACAACTCAAGTTAAGGAGCTTGGAAAAGACAAAGGTATTTCTACTAACTTACCTATTTTCAAAGAAGCTATTGAAGAAGTAAATGTTTATTCAGTAGAAGAGACACCATATTTTGATTTCTTAGGAAAACTAGTTGATGATACACATGCCTCTCCAAAGACTTATTTTCCTTTGGAAGACACTAAAATTCCCACCAGTGCAAATGAAACCTAGAATACAAAGCAAGAGAAAGAAAAGAAAAATGATGTTGATGATGGATATCACTCTAAAAAAAAGGATGAATGAACATGAAATAAGAAAAAGGAGAGAAGGATGTTCAAATGATAAGAAAGATGATCAAGAGAAAAAGGAGGATGAAAAAAAAGATGAGAAAATGAAAGAACCCTTTGGTGAAGAAGATAAAGAAGAGATAAAAGATGAGTTTGAAGTTGGAAATAATCAAGAAGTGTCCCAAAAGACCATGGAACAACTAAAGTCCTCTAAGGAATTCTTTAGCATACCACTCAAGGGTCTTTTGACAAAACAAATAAGAATCCCACCAACCTATCCTTCCTAGTTGCTACAACTCTCAATATGCCAAGGTAGTGTGGATCTCAAAAAAGGTTTCCACCAGTTCAAATATTGGAGCCAAGGTATGCCTTCCTTGCCTCCAGAAGGAAACTGATTCTAGAGGCACACCCAAAGGGAATGTAATTGATCAATGATACAATAAAAATCCTACAAGAAGCTACCCATACTACATTTATTGATGAATCTCTTGCTCGACCTATTGAAAATTTGAAAATTCTAGTTTATTCTCTCAAACTATACACCTCCAATATTAAAATGTAGACTAAAAAAGAGACAAAATCAAGAATTGTAGAAAAGAGGTTACTTGATCTATAGGATAAATGCACATTCATGTATGAAAAAGTGGGAAAGTGTATAAATAATGCGCAATAATGTGAAGAGGGAGCTAAAACTTTTCTTTTGTATTGTATGAGATGGCTAGATGCTACCCAAGGAATTAAGGATTCAATAGATTCTATTGAGTCACAAATAAGAAAAGCCATCAAAGCCTATGACCCAACACATGATAAGAGATTATACCTCATGGAATGCCATAAAAAACTTACAAAATAAGTTTTGACATTGCAAAAGCAGGAGGAAGACACAATAAGAAGTTTTGGTCAGCTTGGGGACTTGGTGAAATCCAAGGACATTTTGATATCAAGTGCTCTAGTAGATGCTGAGAAATTTTTAAAGATAAATCTACATCCCACCACTCCAAAAGAAGTAGAGGAACTTTTTTTTGAGTTGGAATCAATGTAAAAACTACTTACAATGGCCAAGAAGACTTGGGGTGAAGGAAAACCTACTTGGGAAGCAATTCTCCAGGAGCTTGAAAAAGCATACTCCTCTAGTTAATATATTCTTCACTTGCATACTCTTCTATACATAAGGGTGTATCATTTCTCTTAGATAACTCTCTTAGGGGGAGTTAGATAACTTTAATTTTTTTTATGTATATATGTATCAAGTTTTTGGTTGCACACCCTTTGTCCTTGATGTCAAAGGGGTAGATAGCTAAGGTTAAGGGGGAGATGATGATTGTTTGTGCAAATGATGTCTTAAGTTTGTTGGTGCATGTTGTCATCAATGAAAAAGGGGGAGATTTTTAGAAGAATGAAGAACACATTTTATGTATTCTCATTGATGCCAACATTCTCTGGTTAATAGTCTATCTCCTTTAGTCATCAAATTGAATTCACTCTAATCTTGTATTTTGGTCTACAATTTCACATTTGGTAAGATTAGCCTACATGGTTTTAATATGTTGTTCCTAGCTACTATGTTTATCTATGATTAAGTTTCCAATGTTTTGGATGTACAAGTTGAGAGTTGTAAATGGAAAATTTTTGGCACTTTCTTCTATCATTATTTAGTGAAATACATATGTGTAATTTGGTCCACATTTCTCTGATTCTTGGAATTAGTCTTTACAATTTCTTGATATTATTTATAAGTGTTAGTATGTTCTATATTCTAGATGGTGCATGATTTTGTGTTCATATGCTTTCTTGATAATTTTTTAGTTGGGTTATTTTGTGATTAAGTCTAATTAACCTAATCCATTTCTTTTATTAAGAATGATCTATGGAGGTTATAGTGATCCAATTTTGGTTCGTGCTGACCTAGATAGTGTGTTGCATGTTTGGGTGAGCACGTGTATGGATCTTGATTCAAATTGAAACCAAAAAAGACATTTTTCAATTAAAATAGGGCTACACTTAATTAGACCAACCTAATTAGTGTATGCAAATGTATTGGGTATAAATGCATGGGTATTTGTAGGATCATCATGGAAATAATAGGCCCTTAAGTGGTGAAAAATTTAGAAAAATCAAAGTTAGGAAACTTGACATAAAAAATTGAATATGTTATCTATATTATTTCAAAAATATGTAAGAATAGAATCTATAGAAAATTAAATGTAGTTTCTAAACTACTAGGTTTATTTTTATTTTTTTAAATCTATTTCATGAAAATTTGAAATTTCAATACAACAATACTTAAATTTCAGGGAAAAAATAAGTAGGTGTCTATCTAACCACACTAACCACATAAAATGATACTATTCTTTTATAATATTTTAGATATAAGTAGAGGACTCATGTCCCAATGTGATGCATATTTTTTTGTAATTTTTTTCCTAGTAAATAATTAATTATGATTTTTTTATTACAACTTTTAAAAAATATAAAAGATCGTATGTCTAACCACCTTAACTTGGTTAGAACTTCATAATTTTTTTTTTGTTTTTGTTTCATCAATTTTGGGTTAAAAAAATTGTCAACCACATACCCATCATATCGCCACTTTTTGGTCCATCATGATTCTGTACATACCCACATAACCTTTTTGAGAGTGAAAGGGTATGATGAGAAGCATGAGATAAGAGATGTATATTTGCAATCCAAATAATTGCAAAGTTATTATAGAGTAGAGTTGTATTTTTTAAATTAGAGCTTCAAAGGAACTGAATTAAACACAAGGAATGCTCATTCTGTATTAGTTCACATCTTGGCAGTGAGCCACTTTCTATTTTGTAATAATTTCATGTTGTTACTTTTATAAGGATAGTGTATCTTGAAAATGATCCCATGTAATATCTTATAACCAATTATAATGTATATTTTGATTTAATCCTCACCGTAGCTTTTCCCATTTTGGGTTTTCCACATAAAAATCTTGGTGTCTATGTGTTATGATATGTGTTGATTCGTTCATTATTTCATTTATTATTTCAGTTGGTTGGGTACTACTGAATGGATGGTTTGTGGTCAATTTCTTTAATAGTATATGGATTCACCCCCCTCTCAATATACCATGTGTTCAACACTCTTCTCCTTCTTCTGGAGTGCTAGGTGCAAGATTCATCTTTGTAGCTTTACTAGCAATCAAAAGGGAATTGGAGACAAATGACAATTTTTCATTCACCAAGTTGCTTATCTCTCCAAACTAAAAAAAGACATTCTCCCTATAGACATGGAAAACATATTGACACACTTGATCCTAGTTACTAACATTGTTTTGTCCTGAGTCATCTTCTTAGCTAATCATCACTCTTCATCCCTTAAATAAATCATCTATATAATTAGGTCATTCTCTCTTGTTGATTAAATAAATCAATGTTATTTAATTAACCCTCTAGTCTCTATTTGATATTATTGAAGAAGGAGAGGGAGGATGGCGTTCATGTGCTCTGCAAGCTGAGCTAGGGTGACTGTGCCCTAGCTTGTTCTCTATGTGTTGCTCACTTCTACATTGTGGGGGGAGTTTTTTGAAGCTATCAGGGTTGTGGTGGTGGGGTTTTTTTCTTTTCTGGAGGCCTTCTTGCTGCCGTTTGGGTGGCTTGTGGGTGGAAGGGTTTTGATCCTTCCCTTGGGGTCTTTTCTTTTTTTCCATTTCTTGCAAAAGTGTCTTGGGGGTTTGCATGCCTATTGGAGATCTTGTTTTTTGCTATGCCAGGTGGGGAAACATCTAGGGCTAGCCCCAAATTGGATTTTCGAGCAGCATTTGCTTCAAAGCCTTTGGTGCATGGAGTGAATGTTTTTGATAATACAATATTTTCTTTAGAGATGGAGATGAGTGGTCTAGGATCAATTAGTGGTTCTCGAATAACGAAGATTAATGGGTGTTTGGAAAGATGCAAAGAGCGACCAAATTTGATTATCCTGATGGAAATGCTTGTAGATGATATTGAATACTATTCAAGGCACTCTTTTTATTGCAAGTTCATGGGTTTGAGAGTCTCACTGTAATTTTTGGAATCCTAGGCTCAGCGTACTTGGATGCCAGAGGGGAGATGGAGATTAGGCTCCTTGCGAACAACTTTTTTATGGTCTCTTTTGATTGCATGACAGATCAGAATAAGGTCTTCGAGGGTGGCCCCTATTTTTATAAGCAAGTGGGTTTGTTTATCAATCCATGGCATGCTGGCTTCAACCCAACTAAGGCAATACTAAGTCAAATCCTAGTTTGAGTTTGGTTTCCGTGGTTTCTAGTTGAGTGTTGGTGGGATGACATGTTGCATTTGGTGGCTTCAATGCTTGGTAAACTTGTTGGGTCTTCACAACAGACACCTTATAAAAAGGTAATGACTTTTTCTCATATCTATGTAGAAATTGATTTAAGCAAGCCACTACCAGATTCTATTGAAGTGAGTGTTGGATCATATACTTGTGTGAAATAGCTAGATTACGAAACCCTACCTTTTCGATGTCGTCTTTGTCATCAATATGGTCACTTGCAGTGTAGGTGCCCTAGGGCTAAGCCTATGGTGCCCCAACCTTCTCAGCCTTCTCTTAATCCACCTAGGACTAATAATGGTAAGGAGCCTATTCCAGGTGATGCTAATGGAGATGATGGCTATGTCCCTATCAAGGCTCACAATAAGAATCGAGTCCAGAAGTGGACCTTGAGGGAGAGGCAGGATGATGAAACTTTTAATAGGTTTGAGGTGTTGGATGATCTCAGCTAGGAGGAAGTGAATCTAGGGTTGCTGAACTTGGATCAGGGAACTTTGGGTACAGGACAAGATGGGCCACCATTGGAGGCCATGCAGGTTGTGCAGGAGATTGGAGTTGGGCAGATGGATATGAACCAACAATTGATTGTACAGACTGAACAAGAATCTTCTATTGGAGCTTTGAAGAGTGGTGGACATGGTTCCTCATTGCCCTTGAAAGGAGGAAAGGATGTGGGGAAGAGCTCTTTGGCCTCCTCTCATTTGGGTATTCAACAAAATGAACTAAAGAAAGGGGTTGGTGACAGGAATTCCAAGCTAGGAAGGAAAAAGGATATGGAGAAGATTAAATTAACTAGGGAAAATTTGGTGGAGTCAGGGTCAGTCAAGACTCTGGATTCAAATTTTTCATGCTCCTAGAAATGATTGTTCTCTCATGGAATGTAAGGGGCTTGAACAGTGGCCCTTGACAAAAAGTTGTTCATGATTTGGTTAGGAATCATTCTCTGGATGTTATTTTTTCTTTAGGAGACTAAATTATTTGTAGATAATATGTTGGCCACGGCTCCTAAGTTGTGGAAATATGGTGAATGCCAGTGTGTGGGGGCTCTTGGTACTTCCAGAGGGGTGGCTTGCTTTTGGAACCCTTAGAAGATTTTCCCTCTCTGGTGGATGTCCTCTAGATCCTCTATATCCCTAGTTGCCTCTTGGTATGATACTGGTGAGTGTATTCTGCTCTCTAATGTGTATGCTGTTGTTGAGTTTCCGGGTAAACAACTTCTATGGTCCTATCTTCATTTTGTTCATAGCTTAGCTCCTTACCATCCATGGGTTATGGATGGAAATTTTAATGCTATTGTGGAGTTGTCTGAGAAAAGAGGTGGAATTCCTAGGTTGGAGCCTTCTGCTCTGTTATTCAGAGATATCATTTATGAATTAAATCTTATTGATGTTCTGCCAAGTAATGGTCACTTCACTTGGAATAATAGGAGAATTGGTAAGAGTTGTGTTGCTGAGAGGCTGGATCGATTCTTGGTTTCCTATTATTGAGTTGGAAACTTATGGTCCACTCGATTTGAAATTCTTGATTAGAGAGGTTTTGATCATTGGCCTATTAAGCTTAGTATTATCTCTACTCAGGGGCCTCATTCTCCTTCATTCAAGTTCTAGCTTATGTGGTTATGGGATCCTACTCTTCATGAACATGTGGCTGAGTGGTGGCAGATTGGTAGACCAACTTTTGGTATGGCAATGTACACATTCTCCAAGCTTCTTCAGTTTGTCAAATATCAGCTTAAAAGGTGGAATCAATGATGTTTTGGTAATATCTTTCATGCTAAGGTTGCTGCCCAAGAGGAGTTGAATAATATTACACAGTTGATTCATGAGAATGGGGCCTCTGAGGATCTTCTAAGGGAGGAGGCTATGACTCTGAAAGTGGTTGAGGAATTTGAATTGCGAGAAGAAATCTATTGGAAGCAAAAGGCCTAGGTTGAATGGTTACAGGAAGGTGATAAAAACACCACCTTCTTCTTCAATTTTGTGAAGGACAGGAGGCATGGTAATTCCATTCCTATTCTGGTGAATGATAGGGGTGAACATCTTGCCTCATTTTAGGAAATCTCTCCTGAGGCATCTTAGTATTTTGCTACTTTATTTAGGGAGGATTCACTAGGGGGATCTATTGAGGAAGCACAGGTTCTTTCTTTTATTCCTCAGTTGGTCTTTAGGGAGGTGAATGAGTATATGACAAAAGATATCTCTCTTGATGAGCTAGAGGGGATTGTGTTTTAGATGAAGAGGGGTAAAGCTCCTGGTCCCGATGGTTTCCCGATTGAATTTTTTTAGGAATTCTGGGATATCATAAAGTTGGATCTTCTAGAGGTTGTCCTTGAGTCCTAGATGAATAAACAGATGCTTCATGCTCTGAATTCCACCTTCCTTGCTCTCATACCCAAGTGTGAAGGGGTTGACAGGTTATCTCAGTTCTGGCCTATCTCTCTTTGAAATGTACCTTATAAAATCATTTCAAAGTTATTGTCTAAGAGATTGAAGAAGTGGGTTAAAGTGATGATTTCAGAGGAATAGAGTGGATTTGTGGTGGGTCAAAAAATTCTTGATGGGGTTGTCATTGCTATGGAGGCCATCCACTCCATGGACAACTCCCACGAGAAGGCTATGTTCATTAAGCTAGATATGGCTAAGGCTTATGATAGGGTTAGATGGTCCTTTTTGCAGAAGATCCTTGTTTCTTTTGGTTTTGGTGAGGAGTGGATCTAATGGGTCATGAGTTGTGTCACATCTGTTTCCTTCTTAGTTTTGATAAATGGAGATCATTCTGAACTTTTTGGTGCCTCAAGGGGTTTGCGCCAAGGGGATCCTCTTTCTCTGTATCTTTTTCTGTTTCTTGTGGAAGGCCTTGCACATTTGTTGAAAAGAAGGGTGGAGCTTGGCATCATTCAGGGTTGGTGATGGGGTGGAGACTTGCCTCTGCAATCTCATTTGTAGTTTGTTGATGATACTGCCCTGATGGGGATGGCTACTATTAGGGAAGCTACTAACTTGAGGCAGGTGTTGGACATATATCTTGTTTCTTTAGGGCAATTGATTAATGAGGAGAAGTCTTCCATATTCTTCTTCAATACGCTGACCCCCATACAGAGAAGAATTTCTAATATCTTGATGTTTCAGATAGGGGTTCTCCCTTTAACGTATTTGGGTTTCCCAATTTTTGTTCACCATCTTCCCAACAGTTCTTGGTAGAATATTATTGATAAGCTCCATGATAAAGTTAATCATTGGACTCATAGATGGTTGTCTTTTGTGGGGTGGGTTTAGCTTCTCAAGTTGGTGGTGTAGGCTCTCCCTACCTATAGATGTATGCTTTAGGTGGCTCTGATAGGTTTTCTGAGGGAGTTGGATTCTCTTGAAAGGAAGTTCTTATGGGTGAGAAGTTTGTCATCTTCCAAGTGGATCCTAGTCAGGTGGGATGTTGTGTGCAGCCCAAAGCAATTTGGTGGTCTTGGTATTCAACAATCCACATTATCTAGAGTGGTTGTGGCTGCTAAGCTATTTTGGAGATAGTGTGTGGAACAGGATCAGCCGTGGCCAAGATATTATCTCATAAGTATTTCCCGGGGATTCCATGGCAGGATCTCCGTTGTTACCCTCTTGAGGGGAAAGGTTCAGTGATTTGGAATACTCTTCAGAAGGGTGCAAAGTTTATCAAGGAAGGTTTATTTTGGATTTGTAGACGAGGCACTGAAGCTCTCTTCTAGTCAGATTCTTGGGATGGATTCCCTCCACTTACTTCTCAGTTCCCCAACCTACTTCCTTTGTGCCAAAGATTTCTCGAGGCTGGATGGGCTAGGGTGAGTGACTTCAAGTTTGTTGCTTCTTTTGGTCAGTTGGAGGTAGCTCGTTGGAAGGATCTTGCAGAGTGGCCAGATTTGGGACTTGTGGAAGAAAGTGCTGAGCTTCACAAGATTCTTCATAGTAGTTGTAGTTCTCTTCTAGAAGAGGATATTATTGCTTGGACCCATAATCCTAAGGGGGTCTACTCTATTGCTTCTATTTATCAGGTGTTATTAGCTTAGAAGCTAACTGGGGTAGAGGTTCATTGGTGTTTAAGGGTGTGGAATAAACTCTTGTTGCCTAAATTCAACTGATTTGTTTGGACTTTGGCTTGGAATAGGTGCTTGACCTAGGATAACATTCATAAACGGGGATTTCAAGGACCTTCAATTTGTGTTTTGTGTGGGGGAGTGGAAGAGGATTCTTCCCATTTGTTCTTTTGGTGCCCCTTTGATGTACAACTTTGGCATTGATGGTGGGAGGTTTGGAAGCTTCCTTGTATTCATGCATGCTCTTTGGTTGAATTCTGGGATAGTATGGGAAGACCTCCTTCTATGGCTTCCTTTTTACTGGAAGTTTGGTTCGTGGGCCCTACCTTTCTACTTTGGCAGATTTGGCTGGAGTATAACTATCAAATTTTTCGTGATCAAAATTTTGTGGGTTGATAAGTGTGGATTCATATGCTAGGAATGGTACAAGAGTCAGTTTTAGCTAAATGTGATACGATTTTCCCCTTGGAGAGAGGTGATGCTGAGTTGGTGGCCAAACTGGGTCTTCAAGAAATTCATTCATCTTTTGTTAGTTCCAGGAACTATAGGCATGGGAAAAAGAGGGTTCAACAGGTTGGAAGGTGGTTACCTCCTCCAAATGGATTTTTAAAGATCAATACTAATGGTTCTTCTAGGGGAAATCCTGGGCCTGTTGGAATTGGTGGGGTTGGCAGGGACTCAACTAGGTCAGTGATTTTTCTATTCTCTATACATGAGGGGGGAAGATTGTTAACTTCATGGAGGGACTGGCAATTCTTCATGCTATTGAGAGGGCCCTTGCTTTGGGATGGAGAAAGGTTATATGTGAAGCTGATTCAGAAATTTTGATTAATCTCTTGAATGAGTGAAAGATATCTGATATAAATTAGCAGATGGCTTCGGTGGTTCAATGGATTCTTCAAGTTAGTTCTTGGATGGAGTAGGCATCCTTTCTTCACATCCCGAGGGAGTGGAATCATGCTACTGACTACTTGGCCAAATGGGCCCTTGAGCATGATAGTGGTTGGAAGGTTGAGGATTGGGATCAGGTTAACCCTGAGCTGCACCTAGATTTGGACTGGTTCTTGGAGGAGGATAGGAGGATACATGGGGATAGTTGATGTTTTATGCTATGGGATTTTTTCCTTGTTTTCTAGGACTGGGTGCCTTGGTTATTATTGTAATGCTCTTTTATGATTTCTAATAAAGTTCTTACCCCTTTGTTTAAAAAAAAAAAACCCTCTAGTCTCTATTTAATTAAATAATTTTTTTTATTTGATTAAATTTCTAAAGTCATCTTATTAAATTAAATAAATTAAACCTTTTTTAATTTAATCTATCATCATCATCATCCTCTTTAATTAAATAAATCAAAATCCTTTTATTTAATTAAATCTCAATCATATTCTCCTCAACTTTGATTTAAATCAAACCAAAAATATAAATCAAATTGTCACATTATCTAATCCCTCATTAAATTAATTAGATCTTGATTAATTTAATCCTAATCATCTAAATCCTCTACATATTGCTACATGCACATGAAAATATATTTAATTAATTTATTAAATCCCTATTTTCTCTCAACATGGCATCTTTAGGTGAATATTCCTCCAAGTTTGAAAATCCCTCCAAGTGTATTTGTCCTTCCAACAAGACATTCATTCCCTCTTACATGTCCTTGTGCATTAAGCCAAGTGGCATTTAAGTCATTATTTTCTCCCTCCAACAAGTCATTTCACAAATTTGAAATTTCACTTAATAACATTTACTATGCATATTCATCAAAATGTGCTCAAGCTTCTTCCATTCACATCTTGACAAGTGACACCTACCTATTGGATGCTGAATGAACCCACATTGCTCCATTTTTCCCATTCCTACATCTTGTCTTTATATAAATAGAAGGATTTCCTTTGTATTTTGGATCCACAAGTTAGAGAAAAGTTACTCTTTCCACATTGAGAGCTAATTTTATCCATTTCATAACATTTTTCAACATCTTGAATAAGTTATTGAAGATTTTATCAAGGAATCACATTGTTCTTCATCATCAAGTAGATTAACCATCAACATATCTTCATCAAGCTTTCACAGGAGCTGGGAAAGGGAAAATTTTCACATCAAATTGGAATCAATTCTCACATGGGATTGAGGGTTTTCTTGTCAAAATAAGATTTCAATCACTTTCTTTGCTTTGTTCTTCAATTTCTTTCCTTTTAAGCATTGTAGATGAGTTTCATAGGAAATCTTGATTCTCACTTGCATTTGAACTAATATTGTTTTTGTTTCTTATGTTTGTGCAGTTCTAGGATTGGGGTTCTACATTTAGTGCTAGGAGGGAAAATCTCAAGTTATAATCATGTTTTCTAACAAAATTTTGTGCTTCTTTCTATTTTTTTTGTGTTTATAGGAAACTGTGCCACGATCAGTCTAGTGGCACTATACAATGCCACTATTAGCCAACAGTGCCATACAACGATGCTTCGAACTCAAAACTCTATAGCTGGAACCTTCCTACATAGAAATTCTAAATTCTAAACTATGATACTAGTTCAATTCTCAAGTGCGAGATTTTTGAAATTTCAAACAGTGCTGCTAATCAAAACTACATCGCTATTATGCTCTTTGTCTTGTTGCAGAGAGCCACTTGTAGACATACCAGTTCTCTATAGCGGTATTGACTTGCTCAAATAACTATGCATATGTGGGTTGCATCATTGAGGTGGAGTAAAAATTCAAATTTCAATTTTTTTGACGTACTTTTTTTCTTTTGATCATTTGTAGTTACTAACTAATTTTTTTCGTCTGTTTTCTTGAATTAATTAATCAATTTTTAGGTTGGAGCAAGGGAGGAGCAAAGAGGAAATTTGAAGTATAATATTATTTTTCCATTGTATCAAGTGTCTTTAGACACTTTTGGAAGTAATTCCAAACCTAAGAATTTCACCTCTTCAAGCTTCTAAGACTCACTTTTTTTCAATTTGGGATTAAAATGAACAAGGAAAAAGGTTAAAAGGAACTTTAAATTTTTTTACTAGATTTGCTTTAAGGTTAACAATTGAACAAACAAGTTTCATCTTTTGTTTTGGTGCTTTAAAACAAATCAAATCATTGCTTTGAGGATTTTAAAATGAACATGTGCATCTTTGTTTTGTAATCACTTACTCAAAATAATATCATAAAAAGATGTATGCACTTCTCTCGCACCTCATGACAATCTTGAGAATCAAAAGGATTTTGGTGATATTAAGTTGCGTAAGTGATTGCCTCCACATTTCATTTGGGATTAAAACATGACAAATCTTGTGAGTGCGAGGGGAACATATCATGTGTGTTCTCTCTTTGTTTCTCAACAAAGATCGATTGAACTATGGATGTGTTTTCTCACTTTTGTGTTATCTCAAAGGGCTTGCCTTGTGGGAAAAAGTAATCACCCAAGGGAACGACCCAACCGGTATATAAGAGTGGGTACTTGAGGAAAGGAAAGTATCATGAGGATTATTCTGACAAGAAGGGAAGCAATGGTCTCTCACTGTAAGGATGGTCCCCCATGAACAAAATGCCTGCATTAAAACCCTTGTTTAGAAAAGGTCAAAATCCTTGATCTATTTGTTGGTGCAAGAGTGGTCATTCTGAAGCCACCCCACAATTTTATGGATTTTAGTAGAAATGGAAAGTATTCCATGGGATATTCATGGGTACTAATTCTTGGCTAACAAAAGAAGGGAGTGCATTGTAAGGGGGAGCCTGTGTGGTCAAGCATCTAACCATTCACTAAAAGTAGGCATAGTTGGACTTGTCCAAGTGGGGATTCAACAAATATAGTCTTTCATATAAATAGGGTTGTGCATGTTCTTAGAAACAAAATACTTTGTTTGATCATAAACATTGGGAAAACAAACATTCAACATTGTCATCAAATTTCAAACTGCTTAGGAAGCAAATATCTTTGATGAAATTCAAGTGTTATTACTTTCCCTAGGGATTCTATCCCTAGAGGTTTCTAAACATTTGAATTTATATCTCAATTTTCTTGCTAAAGTCAACAATAGGTAACTTTTTCCTTGATTTAATTGAAGCTCCACATAATGTACTTTGTGGTATGAAAAGAAGTTAAAACAATAGACATCTAGTTCAAAACCTAATCAAGAATTGTCTGTGGTGAAAGGAAGTCATTAAGCAAAGATAAGAACAATTGAACCCTACACATGTGCCTCAAATGATTTCAAAATTTAGAAATCAAATTCAAAAGCTCTTAGTCCAAAAGATCATCAAAAGCATCTCTCAACGCTCTATTAATTTAGGCCAAGATTGATTTTCAACTTTTATAGAGGAGCTTCAAGAAGCAATCCCAATTTGTACTCATTTTATTATGTCAAAATCTGAGACATTTTCAACAATTTGAGAATCTTGTTTAGAGTAAAGTGTGTTCTTCAAAACCAAGGTCTTGTAAACAAGAGTCTTTTTTAGGTACACATAGGATCAAATTCAACCTTCATCCATCTTTCAAACATCAAATCAAAATCATCTCACCAAACAACTCTTAAAAATCTTAAAACCATCCTTTATGCTAGAATTTTTGGCGAAAATCCATGAATCAAAATCCTTGAATCAAAACATCAAAACATTTTGTTTGGCTAAGTATATGTAGATGTATCCTTCTCCATATGCTTAATCAAATTATTGTTAAATCATCTTGTTTGGTTAGGTGTAGGTAGATGCATCCTTCTTCCTACTCTAGTCAAATTATCATCTTGTGAATAGGTTTATCCCATAGATAACATCCATTATCTTGGGATCTATTTGTTCATTATCCAAAATCAAAGCAATCCAAAACCAATTCAATGTCAAAATCAAAATCTAAGAATCCAAAACCAAAAACCATGAATGCAAAAAATTCCAAGAGTCTAGCATCCCCTTCAAGATCTTCTAAGAGTTTAATCATCCATACCATCCACCTTTCACACATTTTACCATCACACCTTTGACCTTAATCATCCTATATCTTCTCTTTTGAGCCTCATTTTATGGTTTAAACAAGAGCACACCACAAGAAGAACATGGAGACCAACAAAAAAAATATCAACCTCAAGTGACCCAAGCCAAACCAATTTTGAAATGAATCTCATTGGATCAAGCAATACCATAACTAATCTTCCTTCATCATCACAAAATCCACAAGAGGAAGTTCAGGTAGAGGATATCACCAATAATTCCTTTGGGATGACACACGATGAGATCATCGAAATGGTCCAAAATCCCATAAATCATAAGATTGTCAACATCATGATGAAGCACCATCCCTCACTATATATGCTTGAATTAGCAAAACAAGGGGCTAAACTCACTTTTGATTATGATGTGAGCACCACTGTGGAACAACCTCTTAGGATCATGCCCCCAATTTCATCCATGCCCCCAAATTCATCCTCACCTCCATTCCAAAGCATCACTCAACCCATCCCCCAAATTGCATCATCCATTGCTCCAACTCAACCCATTGTTAAGAAATGGAGCATATTTCTCAATGGACTACAAACACACGCCCTTGTGAATAATCAAGATTTGGATGCAAACACTATCTTGGGCTAACCCGTACCCCAAAAATTATTACATCCATTTGTCCTCCTCACCTTTCATGATACCAATGACCCATTATCATCATTTCATGCAACACCTCAAACCTCTCTCTCTATGAGCTCGCAAGGAGAAGGTTACTTATTTGGACTAGGGGGCATCTTTGACCCTTAATCTTCATCATTTCCCCAAGGAAGTATGCCACTCACTTTTCCACCACTTCCACCCTTTCCACCAACATCAACATCACCTCTCGGTTTGGGGTTACCTTCATTGTTGTTACTCATTCAAAACAATCCCCCAATCATCAATCAAAGCATCATACTGAATCCTCCCATCTTGCTACCGATATCACAAGAATATATGGCAACCATCCAAATAACACAAGCAACTACCACATCATCAACCATTCCCCAAATACCTCAAAACATGTTCTCTCAAGGACCAAGCATATCGATCACACCATCCATTGCACAATTCCCAATCCTCAATACAATAGTGCCTCTCATCACAGTAACAAACACCATTCTAAATCCACCACCACCTCCACCACTAAACAAAAATATGTCAAACCAATATAGCATTGCGTTACAAGCCACTCAACAAGTTGCTTATTAAAAGGAACTCTAGCAAATCCAAAATTGACAAGTTGCACAACTAGCTGCTCAACAACTATAAACATAATTGACTGCACACAACAAGTGGCTCAAGCAGTGCAAGATGCTCAAGTCACTCAAGCCACTCAAGCTACTCAAGCAGCACAAGCTGCATAGATTGCACAAGCTACCCAAAAAGCACAAGCCTAGCCTCAGGCAAAAGCACTAGCTCAAGCCCACTACTAAGCTCAACAAGCACAGGCACAAGCATAAGCATAGGCACAAGCACAATACCTCACACAACAAAAATCAACCCAACAAAAAGCATACCAACAAGCACTAAAGCAATACCAAGAGCAGCAAGAAGTAACCCAACTAGCAGCCCAACCACAAGCATTGTTGGTATAACAACAACAAGAAGCTCAACAACATGCATTATTAGCACAACAACAATAGGACCAACAACAAGTACAGGAATAGTTGGCACAACAAAATGTGCAAGAACCATCCACCAACACACCAAACAATCCAATCATCCCTTAACAACTTGTGTCCCTATACAATTGATAGGATACTGTAATGAAACCATTCCCAAAGGGATTTGAAATCCCCAAATTTGATAAATATCATGGGATGGGAAACCCTGAAGATGACATTAGGGAATTATAAGTACATTGCATGGAAGTTGCATATGACAATACATATTTGATGTGACTATTTCCTAGAATTTTGGCTGGCCATGCCATGGAGTGTTTCTCCTGCCTTCCACTTGGCATAAAAAATTTCCAAGAGATAGTAGCCACATTCATAAAAAAACATGCATTTAATATTGGTATGGATACCAATCTAGAGGAACTATCAGCTCTAAACCAAGAAAAAAATGAATCATTTTCTTCTTTCCCACAACGATGGTGATCCAAGGCCAATAGGAGAAAAAGGGTCATGCTAGAAGAACAACAACTTTTCACCATCATTTTCAATCTTGAAGGAACCTTGGAATTTCATCTCAAGGTGCAAGGAATCACCACATATGACCAATTGATCTCCAAGGCACTTAACATTGAATGAGCTCTTATCACAGAAGGAGGGACACCCGTATATCCTAAACAACAAAACAATCACCTATGCATGAGCTATAATGACAAACCTCACACATATGTGAAAAATAGAAACATTACCAATGATGGTGTTGTCAACACCAAATTTTTCATCATTTCTCCTCAACAAAACACACCATCACCCTAGCAACAACCCTAAGACAACAATTCAAACAATCAACAAGCTAACATTGTGACTCAGTAGCCAAACAATCAAACAATCAACAATGTGCATGATCAAAGTGGGCTACCCTAGTCAAACAAAAACTCCCCCAAGGAAAAGTATAGAAACCTTGAGGAATCAGCTAAATCCATCATGAAGAGGTTGGAGAGGAAAAACTCATCACAATCCCCACCTATGACAACTATCAAGAGCCCTTGGTGAAATTGTTGTGGTACAATGAAAATCACCTTTGTGATTTCCACAAAATGAAGGGACATACAATTGCCAGTTGTATGAGGTTGAAAAATTTAATTCAAGATGTCATTGATTGTAAAAACATAAATGTGGAACAACCAATGGGAAATCAAAATCTTAAGATCTACACAAATCTGATGCCCAATCATAATAGCAAAGGTAACAATAACAATGATAAGGGAAAGGATGCATTCAAAAGTTTGAATCATGTATACGACCATGTTCTCACATCCCTAGATGAGTATTGCATTGTTATCACCATCAAAGGAGCCCAAGTTGATTATGGAGTCCTCACAAGAGGTGGAAAAATCACCATTGCAGGATCATCTCAGCCTCCTAGGGCACCCATTTCCAACCCAAGATCTATTCCTAGTGGCTATAATGTCCTTGATCAATTAAAAATAACCCCAACTCATATCTCCATCATGGAGTTACGAAAGATATCATCAGCCCACAAAAGGATTTTTGAAGAAGCATTGGCTTCATCCACCATCTCTATGGATCTTGATGCTAAACAATTCCAAGCTATGGTTGAAAATATCATTTTCCCAAATCTTCTTAAATTCTCTAACCAATACTTTCATACCCAACCATCTCATAATCGTACACTCCATCTAGAGGTCCTAGTGCATAAGAACAAAGTCAAGAGAATTTTAGTGGATGGAGGTGCAGGTTTAAAAATCTATTTGCTCAAGCTCATAAAGAATATGGGAATCTTAGAAGATTCCATTGAAAAAGGAAAAGGAATCACAATCAGGGCCAATGATGATCAAGAAAGAGTTTCTTAGGGCACTATCCAACTCCATATTCAAGTAGGGACAACAATTATGGAAACCACCTACGAGGTCCTTGACCTCGATTTTCCTTACACCATTCTCCCATGGAATTTGTGGATCCATGGGATGCAACCAATAGCATCAACCTTCCACCAATGTGTCAAGTTCACATACGAAGGCCAAGAGATCACTATCCATGGGGATCCCAAAAACTTTTCTTACTACAAGAGTGTAGAAGAAAAATATTAAGAAATCCCCCAAGTGCCTAAGAATGATGAAGGCCCCTCAACTCCATACATTAATCTATCTACTCTTGCCTCCTCTTCTGCAATAGAGACACCTGCCATCGCCGCCATCTCCAATATTAAGGTCATTACCTAGGACAATGGGTGTGGACACTATATAATTCAAAAAAATTCTTTTCTGGTAGAAGAGTTACCACAATCTCCCAACTCATGTGGACGACCATAATCAAATGATGTTTCTTCATCCCAAACCTTCATAGAAGGATCCTCTAGCTTTAGATCCCATATCCTCTACCAATACAATGGACCAGCAGCTGATCTACCTATGGATGATAGAATTAAAGGCTTACAAATGATGTTCAGCATGGGCTATGACATAAACAAAAAGATTGGACAAAATGACAATGGGCTCCTAGTACCCATCATTATTGAGATGCGAATGAAAAATATTGGCCTCGGATGTACCCCTCTAAGTATAACCATATGTGGCCAAAATCCCCCGATTAAGAAGGTCAAAACTCCTCAGTAAATGACAGTCACCCTTCAATTACCCATATCCACTGGTTTGCCTTTAGAAAATTTCACCTTTGACATAATTGAGGTTTGTACTAGTAGTGATAATGAGGAAGATGACATAACTAACTTACCTATGCTTTTCAAGAATTACTCTATCCTCATGATTTGTACTATGTCATTTGAGTCCTCTAGTCAGGTCAATGAAATAAACCTAGTCTACCCTCAACTCATCAATTACAACCAACGAGGAATACCAATTATGGAAACTTTAAAAATGATAAGTTCTCTCAGAATTCAAGGGACTACAGAATATGGTACCATATGAAGATCACAAGGCTGAGTTTGATATCATTCTAGACACACAAGCTTACAATAGGAAGATGATTGAATCCTTTTTTCGCAAAAGCAAAAATTTGAGAATAATCTCAAGGTATTTGAGCAAAAACCACACTATGGAACTCTCTGATCCAAAAATAGTAAAAAAAGGACATATCCAATGATGGAAACCTCTTTGGGGCACCCAAGGATGAAGGATTCAATCTTCCTCTCATTGACCTACATCAGGAAAGGTTAGCAGTTCTAGCCGAGAAGTGTAACCCAATCAACTTTGAAACAAAGGAAACTCCACATATCACATTTTATGTTGAATCATTAATGTCAAAGAAACAAGAACTCCTAGCTACTTTCTTAAGGGAGAGAAAGGTTAACTTTTCATGGAGCTATGCTGACATGACCAAGCTTGATTTGGAGATTATCGTCCACCATCTAGTAGTTTACCCCAAGGCAAAGCCTGTCAGACAAAAACTCAAAAAAATGCATCCCTAGATAGCCTTGTTAGTCAAAATGGAATTGAAGAAGCTACTTGATGTAGGGTTCATACGACCAATCGACTATCTAGAATGGGTATCAAATCTAGTTCCTATTTCAAATCCCAATGGGGGCATCCATACATGCACAAATTTTAGAGACCTAAATAAGGCATGTCCCAAAGATGACTTCCCACATCCCAACATTGATATGATTGTAGATATGACCACGGGACATGAGATGCTTTCAGTGATCAATAGATTCTCTGGCTATAACAAAATAATGATAGCCAAAGAAGATCAACACAAAATAGCTTTTACTTGTCCATGGGGGACATATTGCTAGAACGTGATGTTGTTTGGCCTAAAGAATGATGGAGCAACATATCAAAGAGCCATGACCTTAATCTTTCATGAAATGATCCATAAGACTATGGAAGATTATGTCAATGAAATATTGGAAAAATCTAGAAATAGGAGGGATTACATAGTAGCATTGAGTGCCATCTTCGAGAGACTTGACGAATATAAGGTCTACCTTAATCTAAAGAAGTGTGCCTCTGGCGTACAATCAGGAAAGCTATTGGGATAAATTGTGTCTATGAGAGGAATTAAAATAGATCCCACTAAGATAAATGAAATCCTTGAGATGGAGGCACCTAGGGCATTGAAACAACTTAAAGACTTACAAGGCAAGCTCTAGTCAATCCACTAGTTCATAGCTTAGCTAGTGGATAATTCAATCATGTATTCTCACCTACTCCAATAGAGGTAGCATACAAATGGGACAAGAAGTGTGATCAAGCCTTTAACAAGATCAAAAAATATTTTCTCACATCTCTAGTGCTTATGTCACCAATCCTAGGAAAGCCTCTAATCTTCTACATATCAACAATAGCAGCAACTCTCGGTGCTCTCCTAGCTCAACATGATGAAAATGAAATAGAGAGGGCCATATACTACATTAGTTGAACCATTGTAGGGCATGAGTTTAATTATTCCTTCAATGAAAAAGCTTGTCTAGCAGTGGTGTTTGCCTCACAAAGGTTCAGAAACTATATGTTAACACAAAACCAAACTCATTGCCAAGATCGACCCATTCAAGTACCTACTTTCCATAGCAGTGATCACCAGAAGGAAGGCCATGTGGGTCATGATCCTATTAGAGTACGCCATTGAGTATGTGGAGTGGAAGGCCATCAAAGGACAAGCCATTTCATACCAACTAGTAAAAGCACCAATGTACTTACAAAATTTACTAATTTCAAAGTTCCCCAATGAATACATCTTTAACTTGAGCATAGCAGAAAACTAGAAGTTGTACTTTGATGGTTCCTACACACATGGATTAGGAGTTAGTGTCTTTTTCATCACTCCACAGGGAGACTAAATACCAATATCCTACAAGTTGGAATTTCCCTGCATGAACAATATCGCAGAATATGAGGCTCTAACCATAGGACTCAAAATAGTAGTGCAGTGGCATATCATGGCTCTCAAGGTTTATGAAGACTCAAAATTAATATTAAATCAAGTGAATGATGAGTATTAGACTAAGGATGACAAGCTAACTCCATACAAGAAATTGGTGGAAAGTCTTAAGGAATCCTTCATCGAGATCATATTCGAGAAGATACCTAGAGCAAACAATAGAGTGGTAAATGCCATGGCAAAAATTGGATCCCTATTGGATATCGCTCGCAATGTCCCAAAGCATGAATTAATGGAAGAGTAGCTTCTTGTGCATGCATTCGAGGTAGTAGAGTCATAATTTGTATGCAAAATTATTGGTCCTGGTGATCCCTAGTGTCACGATGTATAAACCTACTTGTGAATAGGGGTCCTACTTACTGACTTACTCAAGCCTTTGTCAAAAAGTCCTCTCATTTTGTCATCCTCGGAGAAACATTTTACCATAGGAGCATAGAAGGAACCCTATTACTATGTTTGAATGCTAAGGAGACATTAACTACCTGAACCGAGGTGCATAACAACATATGTGGTTCACACTCAAGTGGTATGACCTTGGTGAAGAAATTGCTGAGGATGGGGCATTATTGGGCTACTATGGAAGGAGAAGCACATGACTATGTTAGTTCTACAATGTCAATAGCATGGGGACCTCATGCATGCACTAGCACAAGAGCTACACCCTATTGTCACACCCTAACCCTTTTCCTAGTGGGGGTTTGATCTCGTTGGAAAAATTACCCCCACCTCATCCAGTGGCCACAAGTTTATCATTACTACCACTGAGTACTTCACAAAGTGGGTGGAAGCCATACCAATGACCTACATAACAAGAAAGAATATATCTAAGTTCATCCTGAACTATTTAATATTTCGCTACGGTGTCCCACAAGCCAATATCTCAAATAATGGGACACCATTCAAAAATCATGATGTCCCTGACTTATGTGACAAATTCAAACTCCAACATTGCTTTTCCACCCCATATTATTCCCAAGGAAATGGCCAAGTTGAGGCTACAAACAAGACCATTCTAAAAATCTCAAGAAAATAGTCAATGAAGTTGGTCAAGATTTGCATCTCTAACTGAATCTTTCCTTCTAGGCCTATTGAACCAGAATCCACACACCAACAGGTGCCACCTCCTTCTCCCTAGTCTATGGATAAGAGCTCCTGTCACTATGAATATCACTAAAAAATCTCATCACAGATGAGGAATATCAGGTATCAAGACTGAACAAGTTGGAACTGCTAGATTAATGGTTAATAAAGGCATTAAATCATCTATAGGTGTATCAGAACAAACCCAAGTGGAACTATATCAAGAAAATTAGGAGCAAGACCTTCCAAGTCAGAGAACTTGTGCTAAAAAAGAACCAGAAGAATGTCCCAAACCCAAATGGAAAAGGTAAATTTGAATCCAACTGGTTGGGACCTTTGATATTGAAATTTCTAACCTATTCTAAGCAATTAAAATGCAATGGAAATACATAAGGAAGCACCTCAAGATTAGCCTAAGAAATTTGTAAATGCAAAGAGAAAAGTGTAAAATGATGCTAAATAGATATACCTCCCTTTTGCAACTGAAACTCCTTGGTTGGCCCTTGATATGATTTGGTTTGTATGCTCCTTAATGGCTCTTGATGGGGCTAAATGAAGGATTTGACTATGTGCTTGAATGCAAATGTAAATGGATGAAATTGATGGCTAGATGAGTGCACAAAATGGTACCATTTACTTGTAAAATGACTAAATCTTCTTTAAATTCCTTAGAGGATGGGGTATTTATAGAGAAACTTGAATTCTCTAGAGAATTCAATGGTTGGGATTTATCCAACAAGGCCAAAATAAAGGACTAAGGTGAGTTAAGGACTCACAAGCCCTCACATCTTGACATGTGGATTGTGAGATGGATAAGGGTGAGGTGATGTGTAGGTGATGTGGAAGGGAGGTACATGATGTGGAGGAAGGACAAGTACCTTCCAAGTACTTTGATGTGACCTTTCAATGATCACATGGGGAAAGGGACAGCTTTGGGAGAATAAAAGTGAATTAAAAATTCACAATGATTGGAAGAATCTAGTGGATAAGAGAGGGTCTCCAAAAAGGTGGGAGTTTGTCACATGTGACTTGATGTGACAAGTCAAAGGTTCTAGAAGATGCATGGGAAAAAGGGATTCTAGGAGGAATAAAAGTGAATTAAAAATTCACATGGGGAAGAGAGGAGCCTAGGGTGAATAAAAAGGAATTAAAAATTCCTTGGGGGATGGGGAGAGTTGACCAAGGTACTAATTAAGATTAACTAATAAGTAATTAGAAGAAAATTAGGGGTTAATGAGGATTAGAAGACAACTTGCAAAAGTTGGAGGATGTGACACATCCTAATCAAGGATTAGGCATGTGCATATCCTTAATGAAGAGATTAGGAGATGGTTTAGGATTAGATGAAAATGACATGTGAGGAATTAAATAAATGTAATATTTATTTAATCCATTTGATGAAAAGGGGATTAAGGAGGGTAAGGTATTTAATTATTAATTAAATACATTAGGGATTTGGCAGAATTAAGGATATTAATTAAATAATAGTAATATTACTTAATTAATGCAAATAATAGGATGTTTAGATGAAAAGTGGTAAATTTGGATAAATTAAGTGTCCAAATTTGGATGTCTACAGGACCATTTTTCATCACAACAAGTTATAAATCAAGGGCATATCAATTATCAACACCAAAAGGTGAGCCTCTGTAGGATCCCATGAATAGGTCCCATCTTAAAAAGTTTTATGCCTAAACATTTCAAGGAATAGAACCAAAAAATATAGAAAAAATAAAAAATATCCTAAAAAAATGGTCACCCTAGTGAAAACCTTGCAAATAGGCATCTTGTTGAGAATAAAGAAATAAAAAAAGTAAAAAAACCAAAAAATAAAAAATAAAAATGGATCAAAAAATAGTCAAGAAAAAAATATTCCTCTAGTGAAAACCATTTTGATGGCACTTTGGGCAAGTACCTTGGTGACAACTTGGAAAACAGGAGCCTTTTGTAAATAAGAACTTTCCATGCACCAGGATCTTCATGACTTGTTCTCCATCATCCATCAACTTCATTTTCATTATTCATCACATTCCATATCTCCATCCATCACCCATCTGCATTCACATCATAGTTTGGTCCTGTATTTGTGTCATGATCCCTCCCAGTACTACTCAGCCCATTCTTAAGGTCAGTTTGTCCTACCTATATCAGAGTAGTCTATTGCATCATGCTAGGGGCATGTTCTTGTTAAATTGGATTCGTGTATGTTCTTGAAATCCCAAAATGAAAAAATAAAAAATATTAGAAAATTGGAAAATCCAAAAATATTCATAAAAACATTCAAAAAATATAAAAACATTCAAAACATATCAAAATCAAAAAACAAGTCAAAAACTCAGTCAAAAATTTTAAAAAAATAGTCATCTTGTCAAACTGTGTCATCTCTAAGCTTTGAACATAGACAAGGTTGATCTTTGATCATCCCCCGAAACACATAGGTCAATCCTTTAGGAGTTTTTCATAATAAATTGGTAGTCCATTTTTTTATATCTCATCAATAATTGAGTCTATGTTAGTCAAACTATGTGGTCTCTTTGTGTATAATGTAGTCAAGGATAATATATTGATCAGCCCCTGAGGCCCCTAAGATATGTCTTTAGGTTAGTCTCTTGGTCAAAATCTCAGAAAACCCCAAAACATTTGAAATTTTGAAAACCAAAATATTTGAAAAATCTTGAAAAAAACCAAAAGTGGCCTCATAACATTTCAGAAAAAGTTCAAAAACATCCAAATATTTGAAAAAATTCCATCTGTCTCATCTCGTTTTCACCCACAATGAACATCACTCACAATAAATCAATCATCACTCTCAATCTTTGGTGAAACAACCAAAAACAAATCTAGCAATTCAAAACTGAAAACTCAAGCATCAAGGCCTCAAGTCTAGGTTAGTTCGTGAACAAGTTAGTTAACTCTTGGTATCAATATCCTATCATCCAATTAGTCCCAAATCAATCATCTAATATTGTCATGTCCTAGGATGCATCCTTCCTACAATGGACATCAACATCAGGCATCACCGTAGTTTAGTCTTGGCTAGCATTAAGGAAGAACATTAGCTTGTTTGTTTACTTTATCTTTGTCTTTTGACTTATCTTATTCCACTCATTTTGTTGACCACTCTATGATGTCCCAAATGAAGGGATTTAGAGAGAAATGAATGGATAATGATTATGATCTTTTTACTATTGTGCTTGTTGGATATTCTTGTAATATAACCTTGGTCATGTGTGCTTTGTTTAGATGTAGGGAGGGTGGTTTAGATATCTTGTTGACCACATAGGAAGTCTTTCCTTTCTATGTTTTGGTTTGAGATGTTTAGAATATCTGAACTACATTTTAAATAAGGTTCCATATGCCAAGTGTGAACATGAGTACTCCTATATGATTTTCACGTCAAAGTCCATCACACTAGGTGCAACACCATCCTAGTTCTTTATACCTTGATGCATCGTACCTATGTGTGTTATCAAACATAAGGTAATTGGCCCTTTTAAAATCCCAACTCCTCAGTAGCAAAATCATCATCATAAAAGTCATCATTATCATCTCATGACTTGTTGGAGTCTCTTGCTTTCTTCTATCTTCTTTCTACACTAAAATGGTACCATGATAGTTAATTGCAAATCATTATCGCCAATCCATCTATCTTGCACCCATAAACCGTCAGCATGCTACATAACACATACCATATCATATATAAAACATTCACCATATCATCTACATCATTGCATAATATAGATTGATTATTCTAAGCATCTCATAAACCATACATATACATTCATTATATAAGCATAAAAGCAATCATCCCATACACATCATTAAACTCATATCACATATCTCATAAAACATCCATTGCATAAAGAGCATATCATGTACATCATATACATAGGCATCATTAACATCCATTGCATCATATGTATACATATCATCCATTTGCATTATAATAACATAGGCATCATACCATAAACATCATTCATCATTCTATATATCATTAAATATATCATTACATCATATCATCATCATAAAATCATAAGTGCATCACCATATCATACATTTGAAAAGTACTAAAAAGGAAATATTGCATCTCATATATTTTATCATCCATTATATGCATAATATAGATTTGTTAGTTTAAGTATTTGCATATCATAACATTTTCTTTTATCCATACATCATCATAAAATGTGCATAGAGAAAGATAGTGAAAAATAAATACATCCATAAATCATCACATCACATAACATCATTTCATTGCATCAAATGTAAACCATCGCATATAGAAACAAAATCCATCCATAATGCATAAAATAGAATAGGACACATCATCAAATAATCTCATCTCATATATCATCAAAATAAATATACATTGTCATGGTACAAATCTAGATCAAGTGTGTATCAAATACACAAAGTACAAATGCCCATGGGGCTATCAAAAAATGATCTTGTGGGGCACAAAAGGAATCCTATCTCTAATCAAAGAATTCTCTAACCCTATTGGCTTCCCTCGCCCTTACTAGGTTGTCTCTCTTCGTGGTCCTCAATGGCTCTGTAACCTATCTACTGTGAATAATCGGGGACCGAGGAAGATTGAGGCACGACTTGATGATAATGGACCTTGTAGTAATTAGCCTCCCTAACCACCTCCATGTATGCACGTAGTGAAATTGAACTCTGGGAAGAAGAGGTGGACATACTCTCTAGCTGTTGTCTGCGGCCTATCTTCTAGGCAGCCCTAAGCTCTACAACTTGCCTCTGCTAGATAGCTTGATCCCTCTCCTATCTTAGCTGGTCCCACTCTACCATCAAGGTAGCCACTTGTCCCTGTAACCTTGCAATTTGAGCCTATAGCTACTAAATCTGGGCATCCCCTTGATTAGGTGGTGCTGGAGGTCCCTAATCTCTCTGTGATGGCTGATCTACCTGCATGTCTTGCCTCCACTAGTCCTAGTCCTATCTCCCTTGATCTTGATCCTGCCTTTGTTGATCTAGCTACTGGTCTAGCTATTGATCCTATGGAACCTTGTCTTGAACTAGATGATTAGGTGGCCCGTCTGCTCCTTAGTCCCCATACCCATCTTTGTCTTCACTCCCTCATCCTCCCTGGCCCTGACTTGGACCTTCTCCTCTACCTCTGGCCCTAAGTCATGTAGATGGTGTGCCTAGTACTATCAATCGAAGAGATGGTCAGGACCAATCCCTATATGCCTATATGGTGCCAGGGTTGGCTTGACCCTGATCGTATGGCCATGACCTATCCACCAGCTACCTAAAGGTATCAATTGCCTCCTGTACTAGAATATATCAACCCAAAAAGGACTCCCTTACAGTACACACAAATGTCACCACATACTGGTCATCAGGCCTATCTTGGGGCTCCTTGAACTATCTCTATACACAATCCAACAGGTATCTCTCTATCATCATATGCTCCATGCCCTGCATAAGCCTATCCTATTGGGAAAAGAAGAGATATTGTAGATCATCATGCCAAGTGGTTCATCCAAGATATGGCCCCCATGTAAAGGCTTTCATGTTATCCAAGACTCTCCTCAAGTGGGGAATCTCGTGTTGTCCCATGTGTGTAAATGAAACTCCACCCTAGTACCTCTAGACAACTGGATCATCTAGCTCCATATCAACTACAACAACTCTCAGATAGAGTACTACAATGTGCTCCCAAGCCCAGATGTGGAGAAGTGTCACACCAGCCTCGATGGCTCTACCCTCGCCATATACAAACTGATGCAAATCTCTGTGCAATGAGGCCAATAGAACTGGCCCCCAAGCAAAGCATACCAATCACTCGACCATCTGCTCCCAAGCGATCCCCAAACTAGGACTAAAATATCAACCCCACTGATCTAGTGCAACGAGACCTAAAATAATGGTGGCGATAACCAACCAAAAAGGAGAGATAGTGAGCCTATTTCACTCTCGTTCGATCCAGACCTCACAAAAGACAATCTCATCGAGGCCTATCACATCATAACAAGCATCCCTCCCAACGTCCACATCGTATATCACCCACTCTTTGTGGATGGGTAATCTAAATATGCATCACACATCCTCTAGTGTGACTATGGTCTTACCTGTCAAAATATGGAAGGAGGTTGTCTCGCTATGCCATCGCTCAACAAATGTTGTCATCATACACAAATGTGTCCCAACTGGTAGTGCATACTCTATGTAACAAAGGCAAATCACCCCCAAGTTCTCCTATAGTGGCTCATACATCCCAACCAATCTTCTAAGAATGGAGGATCTACGCTCACATGAATGAAGTATCTCGACCTCCTCCTGCATCAAGAAAGTCACTATGTTAAGTTTCATGAAAAATATTGATCTTGATTTGCCTCATTGTACCCAAAATAGCATATGCATCACTATTTATAGGTGCAACATAGTTTGAAAGTTCCAAACTATGCTGCTAGGACCCTTAATCACCCAAACTCCACCGTTGCGACATAATTTGAAGCGTGACCCTAGACATAAACTTCCAAAATGGCCTGTTGCGGTGGAATTTTCATATGCGGCTCAATTTGGAGTTTGAATCCAAACTTTAAGCTGCACTGCGGCATCATTATTCATGATTGTGGTAGAGTTTGAGGCCATGCGATGCTAAAACAAAGTTTGTAGTGGCATATTGCACTACTGGGAAAGACCTAAATTCCTAACCTATTAAATATGTGTGTAAATCAAAAACAAGGTTGGGTCAAGTTGACTCACTAGTAATCCATTGTTAGGTAGCCTTTGGTATGTGCATACTCGGTCTAAAATGTGTCAAGGAAGTTGTCATTGTACCATCTCTCGAAGGGATCAAAGCTAAAAAAGTGCAGAATCTCAAAGGGCTATGTGTGCAAATGAATTGGGAATGGCCCCTCGAGGCCTATTTAAAACTTAAAATTAATTTTTTTTCACCCCATTTAGTCGTCTAGATAGGGTTTTGGTCCCTCGATCCCATTTTTTCCCAATTGAGGGCCATTTTACATCATTTTTTCCTATTTTATCTCATTTTTTGGCATCCTAGAGCCTTTTTGGACCCGTCAGGCACCTTGTCCTTTTTTTTCATGAGATCACCCAAAAAATCAAAATTTTCATCCGATCTCTCAAGGGGGCAGTATATCGACATGTTTCTCTCATCAAGGAATTAGTGGGGCAATTTCAAAAATTAGAAATTTTTGAATTTTGATCAAGATAGTTTATTTGTTGAACCAACGCAACAAGTACTTTGCTTCAAAGAGGAAAAATATAGACATGGAAAATATACTGACAAACTTGATCCTTGTTACTAACATCGTTTCGTCCTGAATCATCTTCTTAGCTAATCATAACTCTTTGTCCCTTAATTAAATAAATCATCATCTATCTGATTAAGTCATCCTCTCTTGTTAATTAAATAAATCAATGTTAATTAATTAACCCTCTTCTCTCTATCTAATGAAATAATTGATTTTATTTGATTAAATATCTAAAGTCATCTTATTAAATTAAATAAATTAAACCTTGTTTAATTTAATCTAATATCATCATCATCCTCTTTAATTAAATAAATCAAAATCCTTTTATTTAATTAAATCTAAATCATATTCTCCTCAACTTTGATTTAACTCAACCCACATATATAAATCAAATTGTCACATTATCTAATCCCTCATTAAATTAACTAAATCACGATTAATTTAATCCTAATCCTCTAAATCCTCTAGATATTGCCACTTGCACATGAAAATACATTTCATTAATTTATTAAATCCCTATTTTCTCTCAACATGGCATCTTTAGGTGAATATTCCTCCAAGTTTGAAAATCCCTCCAAGTGGATTTGTCCTTCAAACAAGACATTTATTCCCTCTTACATGTCCTTGTGCATTGAGCCAAGTGGCATTTAAGTCATTCATTTCTCCCTCCAACAAGTCATTTCACAAATTTGAAATTCCATCTAATAACATTTATTGTGCACATTCATCAAAATGTGCTCAAGCTTCCTCCATTCACATCTTGACAAGTGGCACTTTCCCATTGGATGTTGAATGATCCCGCATTGCTCCATTTTACTCATGCCTCCATCTTGTCTTTCTATAAATATAAGGCTTTCCTTTGTATTTTGGATCCACAACTTAGAGCAAAGTTACTCTCTTGATGTTGAGAGCTAAATTTATCCATTTCATAGCATTTTTCGTCATCTTAGATAGATTATTGCAAATTTTATCAAGGAATCACATTGTTCTTCATCATCAAGTGGATCAACCATCAACAAATCTTCATCAAGCTTGCATAGGAGTTGGGAAAGGGCTTATTTTCACATCAAATTGGAACCAATTCCCCCATGGGATTGAGGCTTTGCTTGTTCAAATAATATTTCAATCACTTTCTTTGCTTTGTTCTTCAATTTATTTCCTTTTGAGCATTGTAGATGAATTTCATGGGGAATTTTTATTTTGACTTGCATTTGATCTAATATTGTGTTTTTTTCTTGCATTTTTGTAGGTCTAGGCTTGGGGTTCTACACTCCCTTCATGCATGTAGCTGGAAGAACTTCTTATGAAAAACCTCAATTATAATCCATGTGTTGCCAACATTGAATCATAGGTACTGGAGGCTTTATTTATTTGGGACTCAATGGTGTCCATATCATTCTTGATGCTCTATATGGCTTTGGGCCATTTCATGCCATAGTGGTAAAGAGACTTTTCGTCATCTACACAAATATATACATCCTTCAAGTTCTCTTGAAACTTTTGATGTGCAAGAGCATATTTCACTATGATTTCTACCATATTTTTATCATTCATTTTCTTTTCAATTTCTTTCTTCACTTCACCTCTAAGACCAAAGGCATATTCCTCTTAAAAGATTCAATTAAAAGGTTTAGGTTTTCCATACTAGAAATTGATGTGTAAATGTTGGCACCAGGTATGGCCTCTTTCAATGCCTTTATTGCTTCTTCCATCAACTCTAAACTCTTTTGATGCATTTCAATAATCTCCTTCTAGGAAGATACATGAAATACATCTTCTAATTGTATCTTTTGGAGAAGGGAAATCTTTTCCAGATCTATATTTCCTTGTTGCATTGGTAGTTGTAGTGATTGTGAAGAAAGAATAGGTTGGAACTTGAGTTGCATGCTCAGTAGGTTCTTCAAGGAATCACTAGATGAGCCAGAGGATTCACAAAAAGTATTTGTAGTCTCTACAATTTTTTCTTCTATTTCCTTTTCCTTTCCCATTCTGGAGACTACATGTGTTTCTTCCTTTGTTCTTCCATTTCCAGAGGTATCTTCTTCCTTATCTTCAATTCCCCTCTCAACATTATCTTGTTCATATTCCTTCTTTACATCACTAGATTCCTCTTTAGCATCATCATTCACATTTTCTCCTTCAATAGATTGGTTTAGGTTTTCTATAGGAGTCTTTTGTTTTTCTTGAGCAATTTCAACATTTTCTTCATGTACAAGAGGAAGAAAACTATCTTTTTTTTTTGTTTCTTCTCATGTGATACTCATTCCTTTAGCATTTTCTCCACTTCCTCATCTTTTTGTGCCAATTGTTCTATTGCCAAAGGGACATTGTCCTAAATATATTCTTCTTCTACTACATGCACATGTTGAGAATAAATGTTCCAAGCTCCTTCACTTATAGTAACTTCCAAAGAAGTGTTATTTGAAATCATACCATATTTCAATGGAATATTAGAAAATTTATTAGTTGTCTCCTTTTGGAGCTTCTCAAATTAATTCTTGTGTCTATCCATAAGGGTAGATACCCTTTGCTTCACTTTGAAGTTTTTGGAGTATAACTCAGCCAGTGTGGCTCTATTTTCCTCAACCATATAAGAACCAACTTTCTCCATTACATATTCCTTTATCTTTACTTCATCAATTTCTTCTTGTCTTCTCTTCACCAATACATTCCAAAGCTCTATAGGAATTTTCTTTTCAATATTTTTCATATCAACTTCTAAGTCAATGATTTACTTAATTATAGCCTGAACAATGGTCAACTTGTCTGCCTCATTTACTTCACTATATAGGGCTGTTGTCTCCCCTAACATCTTATACTACAAAATTTTATTGAACAATGCTTCTAATTTCATCAACGAGTGAGTTCTTATCGGCGCTATTTTTTTTTCCTCATTTCTCTCATTTGGAGTTTTCTTGTGGCTTGTTTTTGTTCTCTTCTTCTTTGATGACATATTATTTATGGATTCTTTCTTCTTCTTTCTCATGTGAACTAATTTTCTTTTCTTTTCTTCCTTTATCTTTGTTGTCTATGTCAATAACATCAAATTACTTTCTTTTAACACTAGCTTCACCTTATGAAGTTTCACTTCTCTTTGTATAGACCAAATGTGGTACTTCTTCCTCCTCTTCTTATTCTTTGACATTCACACTTATTCTAAAATCCTTTTTGTTTTGTCTCTTCTTGGAAAGAGATGAAAGTGGTGTTGTAGTTGTTTTCTTCTTCTCAACTCTTGTAGTCTACACAACTAGAGTGGGTTTCTCCTTAACCAAAGGACTAGCAATTGTTTTCCTCTTTTCTCTAATAGAGGGCATAGTCCCTGAAGAATTTTGGATAGCAAGAGGGGTGGTAGCTATCCTACCAATTATTCTTATGCTTCTTGAACCTTTTGTAACACTTGATTATCCCTTAGCCTTTTCTCTTGCATACTAAACTTGTTTCCTTGAGATGCCCATTTCCTCCACATGCTTGTAAGCCATTTTCACAACCTTTCTTATTTATTATTAGTTTTCTATGTTCCATGTGCACCTCTAAATACTTTTCTTGATAGGTTCCATACCTTGTTTTAGTTTTATCTTTTCAAATCTTTAATAAAATATTGAAGAAAGTACTAATTTCTTGTTCATTGATCTCATATCCCTAGGCTAGAATCCACACTATCCTTGGTTCTACTACTTCCATTATACACTCATCTATTGATACTAGGAAAGTGATATGATTTTGATATTTTTCAACCATATTCCTAGGGATTTTGTCCCTTTCATGTTGTAATGTCGTATAATTGCACCTAGGGGAAATTTCACATTTTTGCACTTTTTCCTAGCATTTATAACACCTTAAAGCATTAATGACAAAACACCCATGACTCATAATTTCTCAATTATGAATCCATGCAAACTTTTGGTAGAGCACTAGAAGCTTGAAAACACATTTCCCAAAATTCTAGGCCTTACACACCTATGTAACACATAGATGACAATGCAGAATGCTAGCATCCTAAAAGATTTCTAGCCTTGCACACTTATGCAACACACAAACATCTACGCGGAATGCTAGCATCCTAGAAGATTGAAATAGGGAATCTGGATTCTTGACTCTCTAAACACGTGTCCTAGTAGTTAGATTTTGGATGTAATGAATCTTTTCCACCCTTGCATGCATCAAAAATCCCTTCCTTGCTCTCATTTGGGGTTGGAAGTCATTCATTCAAGATCTCTTACCATTTGCTCCACCTTTGAGTTCTCTTCATTCTTATAGTAGCACTCTCACAAGTGAAGCCATGCTAGACTAAGGTCCTTCCAGCAGCAACAACTCTCAAGAAAGCACTCAATGGTGTGTTTGTGTGCTTTAGAGAGGGTCTAGACCCATGGGTAACACTCTCTCGCTCATTCTCTTCTTTCCTACTTTCTTATTTACTACTTTATGGTGTGGGTTATAGTCCTAAAGTGAGTTTTTCTTTCACCACATGCTTTGTTTACTTCATTTACACTCCTTTCCAACTTGGTTTTCTGTGGAGGTGGGAACACCAAAATGGAGGTCTAAGTGAGGCAGATCCCTATACAACCCCAACCTTTTCCCCTTGTTCTTCTAAGTTTGAATTATGAAATGAAGCTTGGAGTGAAGATCTGAACATCCAGTAAAATGTAAGATTTCTCTAAGTACCCTTGTATTTTTTCTAGGTCTTGGCTTCCTATTTGGTTATTTAGTTCAGTACATCCTAGATCTGAGTCTAGAAGTGAAACTTAGTTCTTCCTACTTGAGCTCCTAATCCCTCTATTGGTTAGGATGTCAAAGTACCATTTAGATTCAAGCATGCCATGTTGGTGTCCTAGAACCACACTTCTATCTTTTTGTTGATAGCTCCCCCATCTTAGGCAAAAATCTACAAGTTTCACTCCCTTAGATTTAAAAGTAGCTTTCTTTGAAACATAAGTTGGGAATACTTCTCTACAATTTTTTTAACTTGCTTATGTTGAGGTGTATAAGGGAAGTTCATTCCCTAGTGATCTCTTGAGAATGAAGAGACCCATGTGTAGAAAATCCCTCTTATACCACATTTTGGTGAACCTAACATGAAGATGTTGGATCTATTTTCATTATGTTTCATGCTTATGATAATACCTTTTCTAAAGAAGATTTCAATATGTTGGATAATACTCTAGATGACTTCTTAGAAGCATTCTCCCCTATCTACAAATTTTCCAAACAAACTTCCTCTATGCAAGCTCAAAAGTTGGTAAATGTGGTTGTGGTCTTTGTGGCTCCTCTAAGCCCTAAGAAATGCATCATTTATGTGACCCCGACTTAATCTTCCTCTAGGGAGAAATATTCTATCTATGGGATTTCATGTCATAGTGATTCATTAGACTTATACTCGAGGTTCATGATAGCTATGGACTCCACTTCCTATAATGTTGTTGGGCACACATATCAACAACCTTTTGTTCCTACATCACAACCCACTCAAGTTCCTACTTTTGTACCACCTTCTCAACCAAGCCTTCCTTCAGCACATAAACCTATGATCAAAGCACCGGGTGTTTAAGATCTTCTCAAGCAACTTTGTGTTACTTCGACTAAGATATCACTTTTGGACTTGCTTTAGATTGCTACAATTTATGAAGGGATGCTTCAGGAATCTTTACAATAGATTCTCTTTCTTGCCTCCACCAAGCTTATAGATGTTAATTTGTTCTTGGATCTTATTCAAGTAGATTTTCTGAATATCATGTTCCATTTGTAAGAACTCCTGCCTCCAAATGTGTAGAAGCAAGTGGATCCCTTGATGATTATAATTAATGTTAATAATATTGGTATTAGGCGTACTCTCATTGACACTGGTTCTACTCTCAAAATTTGTGGTATCGACCTATTACCTAAGATTAAAGTTGATTCATCTTGTTTAGTGGCTTCTTTTTATATTTGTTGGTTTGATAACGTTGGCTACCAAGCTTTGGGTATACTAATACTACCTTTGCAATGAGGTCCTGTTACCCTACCTACATTGGCTTATGTGATGGCTGGCCCTTTACCATACAATCTTCTCATGGGGAGACCCTAGATTGATGCTATGGGTGTTGTGACCTCTACTTTACACCATTCTTTAAATTTCTTTGCAAATAACCAAGTGGTTATGGTTAAAGAAGATCTAGAGTTGTTCACCTTTATGAGCTAGATGTTTTTGCTCATTCTTCAGTCACATCCACTCTCAAGAATTGTATTTTTTCTTTAACCGTTGATGCTGTGTCATGTTCTTCATCGATACCCTATGTGGAAGTCATTCCCAAAGTGAGTGTCATTAGAGACAAACCACCTAAAGTAGAAGATCCTAGCCTCCCCCATCTTCCCCTTCTTCCTCTTAATTGAATGCTTTCCTTGGTGATGATTGGGGCTTCTTGGAATTCTCTAAATTCTTTATCATGGAATACAAGGTGAGCCCCTCTTACATAGAATTTCCAGGTACCTTTGACACCAAGATGGACGATACTCTCGCTAGGGGAGAAGTGTGACCCTGTTTAAGATACCACTCCTTCCTCTTCCAAGGATAGTAATCCCACTCCTGCAAAATTTGTTAACATTTTTGAACCTAGTAAAGAAGGTGGGAGTGCTCCCATAGAGACATTTGATATCCATTGGTGGAATGAAACACTCTATGTAGAGCCACCACTTCCTAAATTTTTGCAAACTCGTTATGGGTTCAATATGAACTTTCCTCTCAATATGGATATGGGAAAAAAGGCCTAGGGTGTATCAAACAAAGAATCCAAGTCCTATCCAGTTTAAGCTACAAAAACACTATCTAGGTTTTGGATGCTCTATTACACAGTCTAAGCAAAAACCTTGGTGGAGTGTTAACATGATTTTGGCTGAGCAATTGAGCTTGGTTCATTCTAAGTTGATAGAGGAGGGGGGGCAAGTCAAGAAAATCCCTTTAGATGTCTTATCTTTGGATGAAGCACTATAGGAATTCCTAGGTGCCTATTCCTCATTTCCTTCTTTTCATCACAAGAGATGATTCTTGTATCGCTTGCTTAAACAATCATACTTTGGAGATCAGTCTTGAGTATTGATGAGGAAGACGCTTTATCTAACGTCAATAATGATGTTTCAATATCTCATCCTAAAGATCATAGTTATCAAAAGGAGATACTACTAAAGTCTCTATGGATCCTAATTCCTCAGAAAAAGTAATCAAGATTGGGAAATGTCTCTCTTCAAAGGAAGTGGATGAATATTTTGATCTCATGCACTCATCCTAATATCTTCACTTGGATGTATGAGGATATGCCTAGTATTGATGATTCTATAGTGGCTCACAATATCATCTTGTGTCTAGACACCAAGATAGTTAAGCAAAAAAAATGAAAGATCAATCCTAGGGTGGTGTTGATGGTCAATACTAAGATAGAGAAGTTGTTGAAAGTAGGCTTTATCCATCTGATTAAATACTCCACTTGGATTTCAAATATAGTCACTATTAGTAAACTTTATGGTCATATCTGTATATGTATGTACAATTTCAAGATCTTAATAAGGCCTCTCTTAAGGATGATTTTTTGTTACCTAATACATATATGATTGTGGATTCAACTGCAGGCCGTGTATTGTTATATTTTTTGGACAACTTCTCAAGTTACAATTAGATCTATATTAACCTGGAGGATCAGTACAAGACAACATTCACTAACCCTTGGGGTAATTTTTGTTATGTGGTCATGTACTTTGGGTTAAATAATGTGGGAGCAACTTACCAACGGGTGATGACCCTGATATTTCATGATTTTATTCATAAGATCTTAGAAGACTATGTTGATGACATCATGGAAAAATCAATAACCTGTTAAGATCATGTAAAGAATATTCATCTTATCTTCAAAAGGATTCAACTCTATAAGGTGAGACTCAATCCCCATAAGTGTGTCTTTGGTGTGGATTCTGACAAGCTTTTGGGGTTCATAGTTTCTCATCGTTGAATTTAGGTTGACATGAATAAAATTGATGCCATTGTTAACATGTCTTCACCTAGAAATATTACTAAGTTAAAAAGTTTATAAGGGAAGATTTAGGCCATTTGTAGATTTATATCCCATTTGGATGATCATACCCTTCCTTTCACCTGTTTATTAAAAAAATATGCTTGGTTCATATGGGATGGGGAGTTCCAGAAAGCCTTTGAGTCAATCAAAGCCTATTTGGCCAATCCTCTTGTATTGATGTCATCCATGCAAGCTTTGCAAGATCAATATGATGATGTAGGGAAAGAAAGAGTGGTTTACTACATCAGTCACATTCTAGTCAATTATGAAACTAATTATTCCTCTGTGGAGAAACAATGCCTCACTCTTGCTTTCGCTATGCAAAAGTTGAGACACTACCTTCTCCATGCCAAAACACATGTCATAGTAAAAATGGATCTCTTTAAGCATATGTTCTCTAGTGCTGACTTTGCTAGGAGATTGGTGAAATGGGTTATGTTTCTCTCTAAGTTTGATATAATGTTCATTACAAAGAATTCAATATAGGGTCAAGTGGTTGTCGATCAATTAGCAGACACTCACTCATCTCGTTCCTTCTCGGGGTTGGAATTATTCCCTAATGAGAATATTTTTGTGGTTAACTATGGACTTGAATGAAAAATGTATTTTAACAGGTCAAGGTGTCAGACTAGTTCTGGAGTAGGTGTGGTATTAATATCCCTGAAGGTAAACCGATCCATCTATCCTTTCGATTAGACTTTTGTTGCACCAACAAAATTTATAAGTACAAAGCTATCATTCCTAGCCTACGTGCTGTAGTTGCACTAAGAATCAAACATCTCTATATACTAGATGATTCTGAGCTCGTTGTGAACCAGGTTATGGGAACCTATAAAGCTAAAGATAGCAAGTTGTCTCAGAATTGAGACCTTGGTTTGTCCAACTGCTTAATCAATTCTCCTCTTTCACAATCAATAGTGTCCCTAGGAGGGAAAATAGACATGCTAATGCCATGCCAAGTGCTACTTCCTTGGTCCCCTCAGAAGAGGATATGAAGGAATACCACTTCATGGTCTAGGTCCTACCCACCCCAATAGTTTCCAATCAACTTGAATCTGAATCCTTTGTGTGTTCTCATGTAGACTAAGGAGAATGGTCATATAGTGTCTATAACTACTTCAAGACTAGAAAGTTTCCTGATGATGTGACAAAAATTGATTTCACTTGTATACAAAAGCCTCCAACACGTTATGTCATTTTATCTAATGTTCTCTATCAAAAATCCCATAACGGCTTGCTTCCTAGATGTCTTACTAAAGTAGAAATATCCCTTTCCCTTAAGAAAGACCATTTAGGCTCCAGGGGTGGACATTTTGGTGGTAGATCCCTAGCAAGAAGATCGGTACACATGGGGTATTATTGGAAAATGATGGAACAAGAATCTTTCGACTTTGTTAAAAAGTGCCTTCAATGTCAACAACATATTTCTCTTATTCATGCACCTACCCAAGAGTTACAAAATCAAACATCTCCTTGGTCATTCACAAAGTGGGGGTTGGATATTATAAAAAAAAAATCACCTCCTTCCAAGGGACATACCTTTATTATTATTGGGTATGTGCAGGATCATGATGGGCCAAAAAGTGGCAATATGATGGGTATGTAGCTGATGACTTTCTTTTTACCCAAAATTGATGAAACGAAAAGGGTTTTTAAAGGAGATTCTCATCTTTCCACCTATATAAATTATGCTTTACTTTGAATTTAATAAATAATTATTATTTATTTCTATTTCAATTACGATTAAAGTCCTAATTGATAGGTTGATTGAAAAACATCTATAGCTTTCAAATGTTATCACATTTTTTGAATCCAAAACATGTGTCACATTCTATGCTTCACATACTATAGGATTAAAAAAAGAAAATTTGAATTTCATGAAGTTTTGGCCAAGTCAAGGTGGTCAAACATATGAGTTTTTTTTATTTTTGAAAATTTGTAATAAAAAATTCATAATTAATTATTTACTTGGAAAAAATTACAAAAAAAATGCATCACATTTGGACATGATTCATGTACTTATATCTAAAATATTATAAAAAATATTATCATTTTATTGTTGTTAGGGTGGTTAGAGACACTTCTTATTTTTCCCTCAAATTTAAGTACTACTACATTGAAATTTCAAATTTTCACCAAATAGATTTAAAAAAAAAAACCTAGTAGTTTAGAAACTACATTCAATTTTCTACAGATTCTATTCTTACATATTTTTGAAATAATATAGATAACTTATTCAAATTTTTACATCAAGTTACCTAACATTGATTTTTTAGATTTTTTTGCCACTTAAGGCTTTGTATTTTCCATGATGATCCTGCACATACCTTAGTGCTACTGATTACTTCATGAAATGAGTTGAAGCTATTCCACTTTGATCCACAAACGTTGAAGCTATCTGTAGCTTTCTTATGAAAAACATTATTTCTCATTTTGGATTGCATGCTACACTTGTTTATGATAATGGCACACCATTCAAGAACAAGGAATTAATCAATGCATAGAGAAATTTCATATCCAACATAGATTTTATACCCCATACTAATCAAAATCTAATGTCCAAGCAGAAGTGACTAACAAAACACTTAAGCTCATTCATTGTAAAGTAGTTAGTAAGCATAGTAAGGATTGGCATATTCAATTAACTACATACACCTTGTGACCCTATCGCACTAGTGTTCATACGACGATGGGAATAATGCCTTACAATCTCATGTATGGTGTTGAAGCTATCATGTGTTTAGAGTTGGAAATTTCATCTTTATGAGTTTCCCTTAAATGTTTAATTGACAATGAAACCTATCAGGTTAATTGTTTGCATCAACTAAAGATGCTCAATGAGAGCCAATTATAGGCCCTCAATCATCTTAAAGTTTATCAACGATTGCTATCAAGATAATATAACAAAAGTGTGCTCCCTAGGACCTTTAAACTTGGAGACCTAGTTTTTTGTGATAATCAGAGAAATATAAATGCATCACCTAACCAAAGGGGGAAATTTAGTCCTAGCTAGTTAGGCCCTTACATTGTGCTCTCTTTGTATGGTTTGGGTTCCTATGGATTATCATATATGTTAATATACAACATATATGTTGTATACATTTAATATAAATACATATAAATATAAATATAATATATATTAATATTTTTATATGTTTATACAATATACTATATATTTACTATATGTATTTATATGTATAAATAGTAAATCAATGGTATAATAAATAAATGGTATAAATATTTATATTATATATTTTATTATATATTATAATTAAAATATTTATATTATATTATAATTATATGTTTTTTTAATTATTAATTTGATTTCTCACAAGTGAAAGAGAATGTAAAATACATTTAGAAGAAATTAAAGTAATCTAAAAGAAATAAATATAAAAAATATTAAATCGAAACATTTGAAATTATTGATGAACCAAATTTGAAGTAAATATGGCACATAAATTATCTTCAAAAAACTATGAGTTTTTTTAGTTTACTCTTTTTCTTGGCAAGTTGTCTATCCTTTTTCACTTTTCATAATTTTTATATGTGAATGATAAAATTATTCTTTAACATTGATACTCATAATAATAGAATAAGGGATTGTTTATTATCCTAAAAAGACAATATTGAGAATTCAAAATCCATTTCAAATGAGGGTATTATTGATGATATTCATTATGATCTGCCCACTTATATTTGAATTTTAATGCTATAAATACACCAAGTAACTACTTTTCTAGTTCTTGAGTTTCAAGTGCAAGTCAAAATTAAAGCACAATTCTAACAAGGTAAGAAGATTAGGTGACATTTATCAATGATGTACAAGTCATGCACATGAAGAAAATCCAAGATTTTTAGACACACCGGACAATTGAGAGGGTGGGAAGTAAATTAGGCATACAATAAAACCTTCAAACCTTTGTTAATATTAAAACCATTATTAATATATAAACCCTTATTAGTATAAAACAAATGAAACAATAACACATCAACTACCATACATAATGGAACACTAGATTTTATATGGAAATTATTCCATTAATCTATATAAAATCTAGATTAATGGAATACTAAAAAAAGATTCTAATATATAGGTCAACATGTAGATAATGAATTAGTTGTACGTTTGATAAATCCTAGACAAAAGTTAATAGATTAATGGAATATTCAATTATTTGTAATCAACATGCATGTCCTCTTCTTGATTTTTTAGAGGCAAGTTTCCACTATCCTTTTCCATGTGTATCATTATCTTTATTGAGATAGTAGACAAATGAGGGATCAAAACATAAAATAGAGGGATAATTAATGTGGATCTATAAGTTTTCATCTTTCTCTCACTTCATATGAATACCAAGAAAATTTTGTGTAGGGTATGTGCATGATCATGATGGGCTAAAAAGTGGCAATATTATGGGTATTTGTAGGGTATGTGGCTGACGACTTTTTTTACCCAAAATTGATGAAAAGAAAAGGGTTTTTAGAGGATATTATTAGCTTTCCACCAATATAAATTATGTTTTAATTTGAATTTAATAAATAATTATTATTCATTTTCTATTAGAATTACAACTAAAGTCTTGATCGATAGGCTAATTGAAAAACATCTATAACTTTCAAATGGTATCACATTTTTTGAATCTGAAACATGCGTCACATTCTATACCTCACATACTATAGGATTAAAAAAATAAAAAATAAATTTCAGTTTTACCAAGTTACACATGAGTTTTATATTTTTAAAAGTTGTAATAAAAATTCATAATTAATTATTTACTTGGAAAAAATTAGAAAAATATGCATCACATCTGGACATAAGTCCTCTACTTATATATAAAATCCATTTTATTATGGTTAAGACACCTACTTCTTATTTTTTCAAATTTAAGTACTCTGCATTGAAATTTCAAATTTTTACCAAATAGATTTTATTTATTTTTAAATAAACGTAGTAGTTTAGAAACTACATTCAATTTTCTACATATTCTATTCTTACATATTTTTTAAATAATATAGATAACTTATTCAAATTTTTACGTCAAGTTTCCTAAGACTGATTTTTCTAAATTTTTTGCCACTTAAGGGCCTATTTTTTCCATGATGATCCTGCACATACCCTATAACCACTTCAAAATATAGGAACAAGGATCACACACTTCTCCAATAATCTCATTTTTATTAATTCTTTCCTTATTGAGTGTGATTTCATTTTAGTTGAGGGTGATCCCACAAAGCTAGTTTAGAATTTCTAGGAGATTCTTTTTTTTTTAAATCACATAATTTTAGAAAATATAAAGATTTAAGCTTTAAAATGTTCCACTTAAAGCATTCCAATTGAAAAGGGTTTGATCAAACTACCTTAGATCAAACCCCCTTGGATAGAATCCCGCTAGTTTTAAACCGTACCTATAACAGAGTCTCCTTTACACCTGTCAAAATGCTGATAAAAAAACACTTTTGATTTACTTTTTGGGGAATCAAATGAATTCATTTAAAATTTATTTTTCGTATGTAGTGCTTATTATAAGCTTCCCAAAAATTATAATTTTAAATAAAAATTTTTATTATATTTATTGTTTATTTCTTGTGAATATAGGTTTTTCACCGAAAATGAACCTCTTTGTTTTGCATAGTTTGAAAAATAGAAGATTATAAAAAAAATTGAAAAAATATGAGTGCACCAGATATTGAATTCCTTGATCCACCAAAAAAAAAGAAAGAATTTTGATACATACAAAAAAGGTTGTGTTATACAGTCTGCCTATGTTTGAATTGTAATTGGTTTGACTTCAAAACTTGATTGAGGAAAAAATATTCAATAAAAAAATATGAAACCAATTGGAAGCACTAGATATCGTAGTTACAAATTTAAATTTAAAAAAAAAAAATTTTATCCTTCATGGAAAATTTTTTATGTGTTATGCAGTGAGTGTCACTCCTTAAAAATGGTGTTTACTGAAAAAACTAGTTTTCAAAGGATATGGAAACAGAAGTACAATATGATTCCAAAAATTTTAAAATATATATATTTAAAATCTATAGAAAAAATGCTACAAATCACTAGTTTGCATCATCTTCAAATTCCTCATGGTTTAGCCAATATAGGTTCTTGAAAGTGAAGATTTAGCTAGGAAAAATTAGTCCAGTGTCCAGTTTTCCCAAAAATTGTAAACCAGTATTCTAGGATCACCCTTGATAGTGAATTGAATTATCTAGTTTAAGATTAAATTCTAGGTAGTTTCTGCATTTTCACAGAATTCCCACATGGGGGTATGTGCAGGATCATGATGGGCCAAAAAGTGGCAATATGATGGGTATGTATAGGTTGTGGTTGACGACTTTTTTTACCCAAAATTAATGAAATGAAAATAATTTTTAAAGGAGATTCTCAACTTTCCAACAATATAAATTATGCTTTACTTTGAATTTAATAAATAATTATTTATTTTCTATTTGAATTATGATTAAAGTCCTATTTGATAGGTTGATTGAAAAACATCTATAGCTTCCAAATGATATCATATTTTTTGAATCTAAAACATGCATCACATTGTATGCTTCTCATATTATAGGTTTAAAAAAAATTGAATTTTATGAAGTTTTAACCAAGTTAAGGTGGTCAGACATACTAGTTTTAATATTTTTTTAAGTTGTAATAAAAAAATATGATTAATTATTTACCTGCAAAAAACTTACAAAAAAATATGCATCACATCTAGACATGATTCCTCTACTCATATCTAAAATCTTATAAAAAAATATTATCATTTTATTGTGGTTAGGGTGGTCAGATAGACACCTACTTATTTTTTCCTTGAAATTTAAGTACTACTACATTGAAATTTGAAAATTTCACCAAATAGATTGTATTTTCTAAAATAAACCTAGCAGTTTAGAAACTACATTCAATTTGCTACAGATTCTATTCTTACATATTTCTGAAATAATATAGATAACATATTCAAATTTTTTATGTCAAGTTGCCTAACTCTGATGTTTCTAAATCTTTTGGCACTTAAGGGCTTATTTTTTCATGATGATCTTTCACATACCCATGGGTGATCTTAATCATTTCACATAGGCCACTTCCATTGTTCAAAAAACATTGTCACAAAATATTAGAAATAATTCACAAGTGAGTTGTTCGGTGCACACCACTAAAAAGATGAAATTTTATCTACAAGGGAAGGAAAATTAGTAGCTTTCTGACTGATCTGTCCCACAGTCACCATTTCGATTTAGAAATAAAACTCTAACCTCCACACATTATATGAAGTGATTGATATATATTACATTTAGTAACATTGTAGGTTGTACAAGATTTTTATTTATAATCAACCAAGGTTTTATTTTCACTTGTAACATAAGAGCATATCTTTCATTTTAGATATGTAGTGATTGATTAAGTTTGAAGTGAACACCCAAGACCCTTCACATGCCACTCATTTTTATTTTATTTTTTGTAATTTGTGTCATTATAGTTAAAGATCAAAAAGCTAGCTCTACTTTTCTTGTCCTCCACTCCTATGAGATGCAGAACATAGGAAGATTTAAACACAAAGGTAAACAAAAAAGCATGATACTTTTTAGCTTGCGAAGATATTACAAAGCTTGAGAGTATGGGCTAATACAAGCAACGATGAAATCTAGGAAACACATGACATCATATTGAGGGATAGTTCAAGATAGAAACACATGACACAAAAAATACTTAGAGTTTTGTTTACACGGACTTTACCACTCAGTCTTCATTACTATTCGGCTAGCCTTTTAAAAAGTCCAAGGGGAGTTATTCTTTGTGTTTTTTCCCTGTTGAATGTTCTTAATTGTGGAATTCATCAAAACTATAAGGGAATGTGTTTATCACTAGTGATATTATTTCTATTATTATTTTGTTTGAATTATCTAGTTTAAGATTAATTTTTTGGTAGTTTCTTCATTTTCATAGATTTTCCACATGGATGATGTTGATCATTTCATAGAGACCACTTCCATTTTAAATTTTTGGTATTTTCTTCATTTTCATGGATTTCCCACATGGGTGATGTTGTTCATTTCACAAAGGCCACTTCCATTGTTTGGAAAATATTGTCACGAAAGATAAAAAATGAATTCAATTCTTGTAGAGAATAAAAGAGAGTTGTTCAGTGTGCAAGACCCAAGAATGAAATTTTATTCACAAGGAAAGGCACAAGCGTTTCTTTCTAGATGATCCCTCTCATTGTTGCCATCCCCTTCCTACCGATTATCAAACACACAAACCATATTTATCCTTACTTCCCTAGATTAGAATTAGATATTATTGAAAGAAATATCAGGAATTAATTTTTATAACTTATTTGATTATTGTTAAAGATATGAAAGATAGGTCTACTTTTTGTATCCTTGTCTCATGTGAGATGCAAGAACATAGCAACATTTAAACACAAAGGGAAACAAAAGAGCACAATACTTTTTAGCTTGCAAAGTTATTACAACAATTCAGAACATGGGCTAAAATAGATAGCGGCGGACACTAGAAAACATAAATGACCAAAAAGAGGTACACGAAACACATGACAACATATTGAGTGGAAAACTCAACACAGAAACACATGACACAACTTATACTTAGATTTTTTTTTATGCGTACTTTAGCGCCCATTCTTCATTAATGTTCCACTAGTATTTTACATATTCACAGATGAGTTAGTTGGTGCACCCTGTTGATTGTTCTTCCATGAACCCAAGTTTCATTGGCTCTGATCATTATGGAATGACCAAGGGGCATGATTTTCTATGCTTGATTCCCAATTTTTTGTTCCCGAGTTTGTGCTTGAGTTAACTGTGCCTAAGTTAATTGTTCTCGATTTTGTGCCCTATTGCATTCCAGAGAATGTGCCCAAGTTAAATGCACCCTAGTTTGGTTGCGAGTTTGTTCCAAACAAAAAAAACCTTTGAAACAAACAACGGATGCCAAATACAAGGATTTGTGTTCCTTATATAGGCTTACACAACATGTATTGAGTGGAAAGCATCAAAATACAGACATGAATGTCAGGACCAGAGCATCAGAATACAAACCTGATTGTTAGGACTAGAGCATCTAGAAGGAATCAAGATTATGTCATCCCTATCGAGAAGAACTGTCGCCTATTCTCACACTATAGCATCAGTACCATAGTGATCCTAAGTTTTCTCCAAATAAGACATGAAATATATAGAATGTGAAATTTAATATAACATAGAAGGTGGACTAAGAATAAGAATCATAATAATCAATGTTTAAATAAAATGTTAAAATCGAACAATATATAGAGATTGACACATCAACAACAATATATATAAATTGATGTATAAAAATCTATATAGAGAGATGGAATTAAAGTGACAGCGTACTACAAATATCAAAGAAGAAAGTAAAATATAAATTTGTTATAGTCATGTGATTTAAGAATAATCAAAAGGTAAGTAAAGTTAAATTAAAACATAACTTTAGAGAAAGGTAATGAGAAGCTTACCTCTCTTAATGTATAAATCAATTTTATACCTCACAAGTGAAAGAGAATTGTAAAATGTTTATTTCAAATACACACACTCTCTCTCTCTCTCTTTCACACACACATTTATGAACTAATGAAATTTATTTATCACATAGGAAGGAAAAGATGATTAAGTGAAAACAATCCAAATCACCCTTCTTTCACAATTTTTTGGATTAATAATATAGTAAAAAAAAATTAAAATGATATAAAAAATTTGGTTTCAAATTTAAACAAATGTCACATAAAGACATTATACTTACCTTAAACAAATTATTAAAAATAAAATTTATTCTGAATTTATTATTTTAATGGTTTCATATTGATCAACATATGATGATTTATACAATGATGAATTATTAATATAAATAGTGGTAGGGCCTATACCCACTAAAAAATAGCCATGAGTTTTTTTCTTTAGCCTTTTTCTTGGAAAGTTGTCTATCCCTTTTCATTTTTCATAATGGTCATATGCGAATGATAAAATTATTCTTTTAACATTGATACTCATAATAATTAAATTCTCATGTCAAGAGATGTGGTTTTTGATGAAGGGGGAGTTTATGGTCATAAAAAGACCATATTGAGAAGTCAAAATCTATTTCAAATGGTGAAATTATTGATGATATTCATTATGATCTGCCCACTTATACTTCAATTTTAATGCTAGAAATACACCAAGTAACTCCTTTTCTAGTTATTAAGTTTCAAGTGCAAGTCAAAATTAAAGTGAAATTCTAATAATGAAGGTAAGAAGCTTAGGTGATATTTATCAACGATGTACAAGTCATGCACATGAAGAAAATCCAAAATTGTTAGAAACGTAGTACAACTGAGAGGGTGGGGATAAATTAGTCATACATTAAAACCTTCAAACCTCATTAATGTTAAAACCCTTGTTAATATATAAACCCTTATCAACATAAAACAAATGAAAAAGCAACACATGAACTACTATACACAATAGAACACTAGATTTTATATGCAAAACCCTAATCGGGGAAACACCATGGTGACTATCAAATCTATATTTGAAATTTGATTACAATAGGCTCACTATTGGAAGGGCTTACTACCCAAAGGACTCACTATCTAGAAGAAAAGAAAGAAGGGATCACTCACAAGGACTCACTATCTGAAAGAAAAGAGAATAGAAGAAGACTATTACATTGAGATCCACTACCTCAAAGCTTGTGTAGGAGCATTCCATGTGTATGGAAATCCTTATTACCCAAAAAAAAATGTGTGATTTTCCTTACAATTGATTTAATTTCAGATTTTTGGTTTTGGTGTGCATGAGAGAATTGGAGAATTTAATTTCATACTCTTCAAATAGAATTCAAGTAGAGTCATAGGAGCAATTTGAATTAATTATTTAATTAATTCTTATGCTCACATTGAAATTTTAAAAAATAGAATTGCTAGGAAACATTTGTATTTTAATCTATTATCTTTCTTTGGTGAAAATTGTAAATTTTTATTTTAAAAAATTAAAAAATAAACTAAAAAGATAAAAGAGGCATTGGAGAAAGGAAGAGTTAGAGAAGGGAAAAAAGAGGAAATGGAGATTTGGCTAGAAAGGGAAAAGCCAAGAAATTGGATGTCAAAAAAGAAAAAATAAAGAAAATAATAAAATTTGAGGTTGTTGTCATTGAAGGTTGAAGAGAGAAGCTCGAGAAAAGAGTCCAAAATATTTAAATGATGGTAATCAATCCAAATTTCTAGGGGAGGCATGCAAGTTCTCCAAGAAGGGGAATTTTGTTTTAAAAAATAGAATTTTATTGCAGATTTGTACGTCAAATTTGTTGCAGGAATGAGACATTGAAATTAGCAGAGGGGAATTTACAACATGAATTCTATGAGTGGTATTCTGGAGTTGATTGTATAAAGATTAATAAAAGAATTTAATTAAATAAAATGTTGGGAGAATTTGATTCTTGTTTTATGTTGAATTGGATGGTGTATGAATTAATTTGAAGGATAAATTTCCTACCTATAGCTTTTGATTTCTTCATTGTTAAAAGTGTAAAGTGAATTGAACTCATTCCACCTACAAATAATTGTTTTCCTGATAAGGCTCACATTAATTTATATACATTGTTTGGTATCAAAGTGGGTAGTTCACTAGGAGAAGTGTTGAAATTGTTGTGATTTTTGCAACTATAGAGAAGTGAAGTGTTTTGTTGTACTTTAGTGGAGATAAAGCTTGGTAGAAGGTGCATGAACTTTCTCCACTAAGAGAAAGTGTGTAGAGGAAGTCTTGAGAGGAGTATCTTCTAGAATCTTGGCTAGCTAGAGGATAGAATAAGAGTGAATTTCATTGTAGGTAATGCCTTTAATTGTAGAGAGCATTGGCTCTCAAAATTGTGTGTGGGAAAGTTGCAAAAGTTGAAATTGAGAGTGTGCACAATATGTATTCAAGGAAGATGATCTAATGGATCATGATTAGACAGGGGATAATCCCATTTTGGGAAGAATATTGGGAGGAAAGAAAGAATAGAAAGTTTTTTGAAGAATTGAAAAAGATCAAGGCAAGAATGGATGCCTTAGAAGCTAGGAAAAATCAGGAAGTTGAAGTAGATGAGAAGAAAGATGAGGAAAAATAATGTGAAGGTGGCTTGATAAAGATAAAAAGGATGATATTGAATGGTGTATAGAGATGATAGATTTATATCCTAAAGAAAGAGGTAAAGATTGGAGTGAATGTGAAGAAGAGTCAAGTGAAACAAGAGGAGCATAAACAAAGGTCTTTGAAGGTCCCTTATTTGATGAAGAACATGGTGAAGAAGATCTCTTATTTGAAAGAAGAAATGATAAAAATAGATATTTTATTTGAAGGAGAGATTCTCGTGCAAGAGGATAATGAAGAAGAAAAGAGGTAGATTGCAGCAATAGTGAGTCCTTTTGAGGACATGAAGATAATGATGAAAATAGGTGGTGAAGATGAGATAGTTGCAACTAAGCATGTAAGAAGAAAATTTGTAATAGCACGTGAAGAAGGTGAGGCAAATTTTGAGTTTTTGGTGGTTTGTGGGGCCACCACATGGCACCATAACACTTCTTGCTAAGCATTATGATTTGGGGGATATTTTTTAGTGAAAATTAAAGTTACTCTGATACTTCAAATTACAACACCATTAGAAAGATCTCGACGTCCTGATTCCAATGCAACTTGAATAGAGAAAAAAGGAGTCCATTTTGCACAAGTTATGACCAGTCAAACCTTGGGTCAAACTACCATCAAGGGTCATCCAGAAAGTGAAAAAAATGATGACCTCAAAAAATGATGGAAGTAGCGTCAAGTCGAAGAGCTCATCGAAACAATTCTGACAACATTCGTTTCGTCAAAATCTGACATCATATGCTTGAGATATCAATAGTCAAATTTCGAAGAGGAGATTTACCTTTGACCATATAGATGTTGATGTCATCAACTAGTCCATATTGTATGGAATCTGAGGTGGACAAAGTTGAGTGTGACATGTGGCATTTGTACGGACCAATCAGATTGCAACATGTGTCCATCCGTACATCTTGTGTGGCATCTTCGTGCTCTAGTCAGCGTACAATGGTAGCCTAGTCAGCATGTAGGTGGCAGCAATCATCGATGAGGTGGTAGTGACGTGTCTCTGAGAGCCAATTGGGTTCTACCACATGGCATTCTCCAAGTGTGACACATGTACCCTATCTCCATCGGTGTTGGTTGAGTTGATTTATTGAACAAAAGTTTTGTTAGCTGATGGGTTTGAACCCGTGATCTCCCACCAAACAGCTAGCTATCTCATCATTATACTTGCTGGTGTTGTTTAATTAAATAGCGACAAGACTTTGGTTTTGTCATTTCAAATTTTGGTGTTTAGTTTAAAACGTGGCCAGTGGGGTTTGAACCCCCGACCACGCGGGTGCCAAAAGTTGAAGCCACCGATAGACCACCGATGGGGATTCAAATATGAGTGGAGTCTGTTAGTTTTTGATGTATGTGTTGGCCCAAGACCATAACAAATGGTCTATTTTTTTATTATAACCCCCTAACCACTAAAACAAAAAGTGGTCTAAAACAAAAATATGCCAATGTACAAATTATTTATAGGGGGGGTATATTGTTTTTTTGTAATTAAGGAGTTTTTGGCCTCTTTAGGCTAATTTTATGTATAAAAAGAGGGGGAATGTAGCTCTTAGGAGTTCAGTGAATGCAAGTGATTTAATGGAGAACAGGTGATATGAAAGAGGGATCTTGTGGAGATTTTTAGCCATTTTTGTATGACAGAGTATTGTTATACTATTGAAGTGCTAGAAGGAATGGTCTTGGTGCATTTGTAATCTTTTTTGGAGATTAATTGGATCAGTCTATCTATTGGAGCGGACCCCAAGATGTAGTCATGATGGTGGCGAACTCCGTTATCAGATTGTTTGCACTTCTTCTCTCCTCCTCTCTCATGTTCTAATTTTCACCTTAAGTTTTAAGACTTTAATGCATAAGTTTCAATAATGTATGCATGAATTGTGTTTCCATTAAGTTGTTATAATTAAGCATTTAGATTCACAATCTAGTGTAGATCCTAATCAGATCAAGTGGTATCAGAGCTTTTGGTGACTATTATTGTAGTGGTTTTGAATGCTAACAAGATCCAGGATTCAAAAGGGTGAAGGCAAGCTTGAAAAATTTGATACTGAGATCGGGAAGCAAAGAAGTTTTCTGAAGATGTCTGTGTCTAGAATGGAGGTTCCTGAAGAAATCAGTGAGCAAGAGTTTTGTAGAGCATACCTCGAGATGAAGGCTAAGGTGGACATACTTTTCCAAGAGAGACAAGAATGGAAGGAACTTGAAGGAGGTTCATTGAAGCAAGATGCTCGTAAAGACAAGAAAGGGAAACATCATGGAAATGGTGACAAACAACTAGATCCACCCTCTTCTCCTTCTCCTCCCTCTTCTCCTTCTTCTCCATCTTCTCCTCATTCTATTTCTTTTAATTCTTTCAAGAGTGGGCATAAGCCTAAGATCAAATTGGATGTAAAATTTGACTTACCAAAGTATTGTGGTGAACTAAATGTTGAAAATTGGATGATTGGATTCAACAAGTTCAAGTCTATTGTAGAGTCCAAAACCTATTAGATGATGTTGATAGGATCCAATTAGCTACTCTTCGATTAGGAGGTACAACTTTAACCTAGTGGGATAGTAATACTAAGGCAGAAATTTCACAGCATGGTAGGGTTAGTTTAACTTGGTTAGAATTTGTTAATGCTCTTAAGAAGTAGTTTTATCCCCTAGGTCATATGCAATAGTTAATGATGGACTCGCAAGTGTTTAGGCAAGGGAAAGGTCAAACTATCCAATAGTACACCCATGAATTCAGAAAGAAGGCTATTGCATTAAATGTACCTTTGTACAAACAAGATACTTTGTTAAAGTACATAAGAGGTCTTCATTCATATCTTAGACATTCCATTTTAGTTTTGAACCCTTGTAATTTGGATGAAGTGTCTATTCAAGCTACACACTTAGAGTCAAGAGGAAAGGGTTCTTTCATTGATAATGATAACTTTGTTAAGAAATCTTCTAGAATGCAGAGACAGGGAAAGGAAAGAAGACAACTACAGTTAAGAAGGATGACAAGCTTTCTTGCTCTCATTGTGACAGAAAAGGTCATGATGAAGATCATTGTTGGAAGTTGCATCCCGAATTGAAGCCTAAGTGGGCTCAAAGATAGAATAAAAAACAAAAGGGTAAGGAGAAAGCCACAAATGTTGTTATGGATCTTGGTTCCGATTCTGATGATGAAACTAAGCTAACAGCTATGGGTTTAAAAGGTAAAGCTCCTAATTCTAGTGTTTCCTTTCATAGTTGTGCTTCTTCATCTAAAGTTAATGATTTCTCTAAAGATAAAAAAAGGAATGAGCTATTTCATTTAAGGGTTGTTGCCAAGAACACTAAGATTGATGCACTCGTAGATAGTGGTTCTCAGGTTAACTTGATTTCTGAAGATGTAAGAAACTTGGGATTGAAAACTACACTGCATAAAAAAACTTATCCACTAGGCTAGATTTGTGAGAATGATAAGTTGCAAGTAACAAAACAATGCACTTTGAAATTCACAATCACTAGTAAGTTTGTGGGTGAAGTATAGTTTGATTTGGTTCCACTAGATATATGTGGGATAGTTCTAGGTAGCCCTTATCTATGTGATCGGAAAGCTATTTTCTACAGGGAAAAGAATCATTATCATTTGTTTAAAGATGGCATTCAGTATATTGTACATTCTCACAGGATTAAGACTGATCATTCTTTTACCAACATAGGGCAATTTAAGAGGGTGATTAATGCAAGTAAAGATTTAACTCTTATGTCTATCAGCATAGGTGATTCTAGATAGGAACTTGGAGTAGCTAACTAGGGTCAGTTGTCGTAGGATGCACCCACAATACAACATGAGGGAATGATGATTGAATGCATTGATGGATCCTTGGGTAAAAATGTTTATGTTGTGAAGGATTGATATGTTGTTGATTTGTTCTCTTTCATATCTGCATTATTGTTCAACTTGATGCTAGTCAATGTTGGTTCTTCAACAGTTGATGTAGATGCTTATGGAAGTGATAGAATGATGTTTATGCTCAACAATATTGTTGCAGTCTTCATTGTGTTTGTGAGCAAGGTATTCAGATGTATAGATGATACAGGACAAGTGGGGAGGCCAAGTGCTCACTTGATGTTTGAATAAATGCAACTTTTGGAGGTCTAAAAGTTCTCTAGTCGGGAGGCATGATCTGGGGGATATTTTTTAGTGAAAATTAAAGTTCCTCTGATACTTCAAATTAAAGTACCATTAGAAAGATCTCGACGTCCTGATTCCAATGCAACTTGAATAGAGCAAAAAGGAGTCCATTTGCACAAGTTATGAATAGTCAAACCTTGGGTAAAACTACCATTAGGGGTCATCCAAAAAGTGAAAAAAATGATCATCTCAGAAAATGATGGAAGTTGCATCAAGTCGAAGAGATTCTGACAATGCTCATTTCATCAAAATCTGACATCGTATACTCGAGATATCGGTAGTCAAAGTTCGGAGAGGAGATTGACCTTTGACCGTACGGATGCTGACATCATCAACCAGTCTGTACTATACAGAATTTGATGTGGACAAACCAGAGTGTGACATGTAGCATTTTATGGACCAATCATATTGTGACATGTGTCCATCTGTACATCTTGTGTGGCATCTTCGTGCTCCAGTCAGCGTATAGTGGCAGCCTATTCAGCGTGCAGGTGGCAACAATCATCGATGAGGTGGTAGTGACGTGTCTCTGAGAGCCAATCAGGTTCTACCACGTGGCATTCTCAAAGCGTGACACATGTCCCCTATCTCTATCGATGTCGGTGTCGATCGAGTTGATTTATTGAACAAAAGTTTTGTTAGCTGACGGGTTTGAACCCGTGATCTCCCACCAAATAGCTGGCTATCTCACCGTTATATCCGCTGGTGTCATTTAATTAAATAGCGACAAGACTTTGGTTTTGTCATTTTAAATTTCGCTGTTTAGTTTAAAATGTGGCTAGCGGGGTTTGATCCCCCGATCACACAGGTGCCAAAAGTTGAAGCCACAGATAGACCACCGATGGGGATTCAAATATGAATGGAGTCTGTTTGGTTTTGATGTATGTGTTGGCCCAAGGCCATAACAAATGGTCTATTTTTTTATTATAACCCCCTAACCACTAAAACAAAAAGTGGTCTAAAACAAAAATATGCCAATGTATGAATTATTTATGGGGGGGTATATTGTTTTTTTGTAATGAAGGATTTTTTGGCCTCTTTAGGCTAATTTTATGTATAAAAAGAGGGGGAATGTAGCTCTTAGGAGTTCAGTGAATGCAAGTGATTTGGTGGAGAATAGGGGATATGAAAGAGAGATCTTGTGGAGATTTTTGAGCTATTTTTGTATGATGGAGTATTGTTATTCTGCCAAAGTGCTAGAAGGAATGGTCTTGGTGCATTTGTAATCTTTTTTGGAGATTAATTGGATCGGTCTCTCTATTGGAGCAGACCTAGAGACATAGTCACGATTGTGGTGAACTCCATTATCAGATTAATTACACTTCTTCTCTCCTTCTCTCTCATGTTCTAATTCTCACCTTAAGTTTTAAGACTTTAATGCATAAGTTTCAATAATGCATGCATGAATTGTGTTTCCATTAAGTTGTTATAATTAAGCATTCAGATTTGCAATCTAGTCTAGATCCTATACAGATCACACTATATCTTCTAGGGTGGGATCTACTTGTTTATGATAAGATTACCAATGGAACCCACCAATCTCTCAGTAGTTTGTGTTTTCAATACTTGTGGGCTTTGTCTTGCTATGCTAATAATATGACACGTAGCTTTGGTGTGAGTACGGGAACTTGGTATAACAAGTGACGCTAGATGCTCAAGGACACCACATGCTCGGTAGCAACTATGAAAATTAACTAGTGCGAATTTAACCATCAATGGCTCATGAGTATAAGTGAATGCCCACCCAAGGGCCAACACAGTTTCAAGATAAGTATTGTTGGTGGAGGTAGTTATTGCTATCAAAACACAACATCGTGCATGACCTACATACTTAAGAAAATTGGAATTTTATCTCGAATACCCTTTATTGGGGATAATTCATTATTGGCTATGCAAGCCATAGAAGGATAGCTAGCAAGTTCTATTTGATTAATTTGTAATTTCCAAACGTCTAGGTCACACAATTTTTGTACTAATTTCTTGTCGATATTTATAGTCATTGTAACTCCCTCTTGTTATGACAGTATTCAAGTTAGTCTCCTATAGACTTTGTTTATATCCTTTAGTATTTTACTCTTTTGGTAAAATTAGAGAAATTTCTAGGTTAGGCTATAGTCGAGGATGATGATCATCCAAAATGAATTTGATAAGAATTAATTTATGTAATTAATTTGGGAATTTCTAAGTGAAATGCAAAAAATGATAAAATTGGCATAGGAAACTCCTTCAATTTTGATTGTTTATGTGAAATGTGAACTATGTGTAGGCCATTTCTGATTAAAAGACATTGTAATAGAATCAATGCCCATATTGGTAAAAACCTCTAAGTACTGGATTCTTTTCATATACGTTTGATAATATATATTCTAGCTGAAATGAATAGTATGTATTTTTGTTTTGGGATATTTTTGAAATGCCTATAATTAATTTAATATCGTGTCAATAAGAATAAGTAATTAGGAAGAAAATATATTTATAGGTTACTTTTAAGAAAAATAAAATTGAGATTTAATTACCAATATCAAAACAAGTCTAATTACAACATTAGAAACATGTAGTAGCCATTAATACCCAGTTCCTAGCATTACAAAACAACAGCATATAATAAATTAGTAAGTTAAACAAGCTAATAGCTAAACCTCTAATCATTTATTTTCACATTGTTCCATGTCATTTCACTATTCTAGTTTTTGATAGCTTATAAGAACTAGTTCCTATGAATGTCCCAATAGGAGGGGCAATTCTTTCCCAACCACTATTTCGAAAGTTCTTGGCTATCAAGTACTCTTTCTAAATTTTTTTTAAAATATTCTTCATAGGTTGTTTTTGAGGTTGTGGAAGCAATTTATTGAGCATTTATTTATTAAGAATATAGTGCAAATTGCTATTATTCTTTGTTGTTATTAAGAATTTGATACAATAGTTGTATATGCATACTATACCTTGGTTGCACTTGATATAGTGACTAATCTATTTTTTATGGTAATGGAAGAGATAGATATAGTGTCATTCCAAATTAAGAAAGTGGGATAAAATTGAATGGAAAATGTATTTCCTATTTTTATTTTTCCTTGCATCTAATGTAGTGTAAGAAATTATCATCCTTGAAAATTTCACACTAGGTTTGGCATTTTAACATTTAGAAATTTGAATTCAATTATCAGTTTTGAATAATAAATATTGTGCATTCTTTGCACACATTCCACATCGAAGGAAAAGAACCCCTTTCTTTTTCTCTCAATGGGCCATTGTTGCTCTTGACAAGTTGTTTTCACCCCTCCCTCATTTTTTGTGCCCCTATCTCTAAGCCTAAGTTTGTTAGATTCCTTAAAGCAATCAATCCCCCCTTCACTAAATTCACCTAATTGAATTTCACTAAGTCTTTTTCCTTTGCAAAAATTTCACTACGAGTTTTTGTGTGCGAGTTGTTGTCTGTGGGTTGTTGGCTGTGGGTTTCTGTGTATGCAATGTTGTTTGTTTTATGGTATCAGACCCTATGTCTTTTGCATTCCAAATCTCCGCATTTCAAAAGAGAGGTACAAACTTTAAGTTTTCAACATGTAGGGCCCATAAAATGAATGTTTCCACATGCCTAAGGGGGTTTGAGTGAAATTCGCAAAGTGTTTAGATGTTGCAAAAATTTTGCTGAGGGTTTTTGTACCAAGAAACCCTTTGTCCAAGTGCTTAATCAATTCCCCTCTTTCACAATAGATAGTGTCCCTATGAGGGAAAATAAACATGTTGATTCCATGGCAAGAGTTGCTTCCTTGGTACCCTCGGAAGAGGATAAAAAGGAATACCACTTCATGGTTTAGGTCATATGGATCCCAGCAGTTTCCAATCAACCTAAATGCAAATCCTTTGTGTGTTCTCATGTAGACTCAGGAGAATGGTTCTCTAGTGTCTATAACTACTTAAAGATTGGAAACTTTCTAGATGATGCAACAAAAAATGATTGCACTCGTATGCAAAAGCTTTCAACATGTTATGTCATTTTATCTAATGTTCTCTATTGAAAATCCTACAACGGATTGCTTCTTAGATGCCTCACTAAAGCATAAATAGTAAATCAATAGTATAATAAATAAATTGTACAAATATTTATATTATATATTTTATTACATATTATAATTAAAATATTTATATTATATTATAATTATATAATTTTTTGATTATTAATTTGATATCTCACAAGTGAAAGAGAATTTAAAATACATTTACAAGAAATTAAAGTAATCTAAAAGAAAGAAATATAAAAATATTAAATTGAAATATTTGATTATCGATGAACCAAATTTGAAGAAAATATGGCACATCAATTATCTTGAAAATTTATGAGTTTTTTTATTATTCCTTTTTCCTGGCAAGTTGTCTATCCTTTTTCACTTTTCATAATGGTCATATGTGAATGATAAAATTATTCTTTAACATTGATACTCATAATAAATAGAAGTTTCATGTCAAGAGCTGTGATTTTTGATGAAGGGAGAGTTTATGGTCATAAAAAGACCATATTGAGAAGTCAAAATCCATTTCAATGAGGGTATTATTGATGATATTCATTATCATCTGCCCAATAATACTTGAATTTTAATCCTCAAAATACACCAACTAACTCCTTTTCTAGTTCTTGAGTTTCAAGTGCAAGTCAAAATTAAAGCGCAATTCTAACGAGGAAGGTAAGAAGCTTAGGTGACATTTATCAATGATGTACATGTCATGCACATGAAGAAAATCCAAGATTGTTAGACATGTAGGACAATTGAGAGGGTGGGGGGTAAATTAGTCATACATTAAAACCTTCAAACCTTCATTAATATTAAAATCCTTATTAATATATAAACCCTTATCAGTATAGAACAAATGAAACAATAACACATCAACTATCATACACAATGGAGCACTAGATTTTATATGGAAATTATTCCATTAATCTATATAAAATTTAGATTAATGGAATAATAAAAAAAAGATGCTAATATAGGTCAACATGTAAATTAATTAGTTGTACATTTGATAAATCCTAAACAAAGGTTAATAAATTAATGGAATATTGAATTATTTGCAATCAACATGCATGACCTCTTCTTGATTTTTGTGAGGAACATGTGCACTATCCTTTTCCATGTGTACCCTTATCTTTGTTGAGATAGTAGAAAAATGGGGGATCAAAACATAAAATAGAGGGATAATTAATGTGGATCTATAACTTTTCATGTTTCTCTCACTTTATCTGAATACCAAGCAAAATTTGTGTAAGCACTTCAAAATATAGTAACAAGGATCACATACTTATCTAATAATCTCATTTTTATTAATTCTTTCCTTATTGAGAGTGATTTCCTTTTAGTTGAGAGTGAATTGAATTATCTAGTTTAAGATTAAATTCTAGGTAGTTTCTACATTTTCATAGATTTCCCACATGGGTGATGTTGATCATTTCAAATAGGCCACTTCCGTTTTTCGGAAAACTTTGTCATGAAATATTAGAAATGAGTTCAAGTCTTGTAGAGAAAAACAAGTGAGTTGTTTCATGCACAACACTCAAAACATTAAATTTTATCTGCAAGGGAAGGCACAAGAGTACCTTTCTAACTATACAAATAAAAAGAAGTATGTTTAAATTATACAGTGTGATTAGCTACCAGAGAAAAACATTGAATACTAATTGCATATCTGATATCACGTTATTGCAATAATGCATATTTCTTTGTGGAACATTTTACTAATGAAATGATTGCAATAGAGATCTACTTATCAACTCCAATTGCTTCATTTTTATGAATCTTATAGCATATGCCATTCACTATAACCATTTGTCAAACTTTCCCTTATAATAGGAAGCTACCATATCAATACAAGTACAATCAATTAAGTGAGAATCTTGAATCAAGCTTCTCCTCTATCTTCCACAATTATGTGGAGGGAATAATTTTCACATAGATTGAAAGAATCAAAATTTTGTCTTCTTGATAGCTTTTTCTTACATTTACTATATTCAAAATAATTTATGCCATTGTAAACAAAGGAGAAGGTTGATTCTAGAAACTCACCTTCTACTTTATTGTCAAACAATTAGCTACACTTGTACTACTATACCCCTTTCCTTCCTCCAATTAGAAGCACTAGTTCTTGTAAGAAGTTTTGATTAGAAAACCAAGAATTTTTTTTGTCTTTCTAAGAAAATAGGAACAAAGCCCAGAAAAATTACAAAAATGCAAACAACTTCCAAAATTACAATTGCAATGGATGATGATCATAGTGTGATGCATGATGATGGTCAAGAAAGAAGAAACACTAGTAAGTTTTTTTCCATATTCAACAGAGACAAGTATTGATGAAAAACATACCATGGTGGCTAGTAATATTTTTCCAAATTCAATAGAAACAAGTATTGATAAAAAGATGAAGGTTGTTGATGACATTTTTGAGGAGAAGGCAGGCAAGGTAGAATGTAACCATTATGCAAGAAAGAAGGAAAAAAAAGGCCATTGCTTCTCTTAAGCCATTGGATATGGCAGAAGAACTTGAGAAAAGAGATGCATCTTCTGGATTGCATTGGCAAGAAGGAGCTATAGCTCAACCTATGAGACTTGAGTGTATTCAAAGAGGATCTCCAGCAATAGGTCATCTATAGATTGACTCAACAAACTCTCTATGACAAGTTCTTGTGTTGTAAATGTTCAAGCATGACCATGGTTCTCTACAGATTGTATAGCTGTTCATATTAATTATATTGCTTTGTGTATGTCCAAGGGGTCTTTTTTTGTAAATCCTAGCAAGTATTATCACACTATGTAGTTTAAATGTGTAAAATAAGAGAAAACTGAGAAAAATAACTATTTATTAGCTCAAGTAGCTCGTTTATGATTCTGGACTTTGTAACTACAATAACCCCTGGTCACTCATTGTAAACTCTCCTAGAACATGGACTTACAGAATAGAAAAACAACATGCACAAAGTGATATAGCGATCCATAGCAACTAGACTTTAATCTATATTAAATGAATGAAGTGCACTGACCATGCATACCCACCAAGTGATTCTAGTGGCTTCTCCTCCAGCCAAATGCTATTTAATGCATTAACTTTACATTGATGGATTATGTATCTCCAGCCACTAGTTTTAATCAAACTATACATATGGATTTATAATCAGACTATACAAATAAAAAGAAGTATTTTTAAATTATACAGTGTGATAAGCTACCAGAGTAAAACATTGGATACTAATTGCATATATGATATCATGTTATTGCAATAATGCATATTTCTTTGTGCAACATTTTACTAATGAAATGATTGCAATAGAGATCTACTTATCAACTCCAACTGCTTCATTTTTATGAATCATATAGCATATGCCATTCACTATACCCATTTGTAAAATTTGTCCTTATAACAAGAAGCGACCATATCAATACAGGTACAATCAATTAAGTGAGAATCTTGAATCGACCTTCTTCTCTATCTTCCACAAATATGTGGAGGGCATAATTTTCATATAGATTGAAAGAATGGAAATTTTTTCTTCTTAATAGCTTTTTTTTTACATTTACTATATTCAAAAAAAATTATGCCATTGTAAACAAAGGAGAAGGTTGATTCTAGAAACTCACCTTGTACTTTATTGTCAAACAATTGACTACACCTATACTACTATACCCCTTTCCTTGCTCCAATTAGAAGCACTGGTTCCTGTAAGAAGCTTTAATTAGAAAACCAAGAACATATTTTTTTCTTTCTAAAAAAATAGCAACAAAGCCCAAAAAAATTACAAAAATGAAAACAACTCCCAAAATTACAATTGCAATGGATGATGATCATAGTGTGATGCATACTGATAGTCAAGAAAGAAGAAACACTAGTAAGTTTTTTCCAGATTCAATAGAAACAAGTATTGATAAAAAGGTGAAGGTTGTTGATGACATTTTTGAGGAGAAGGTAGGCAAGGTAGAGTCTAACCGTTATGCAAGAAAGGTGGCAAAAAATGCCATTGCTTCTCTTAAGTCATCAGATATGGCAGAAGAACTCAAGAAAAGAAATGCATCTTCTGGATTGCATTGGCAAGAGGATCTGCAGCTCAACCTATAGGACTTGAGGGTATTCGAAGAGGACCTCCAACAATAGGTAATCTACAGATTGGCTTGAAAAACTCTCTATCACAGGTTCTTGCATCACAAATGTTCAAGTGTGACCATGGTTCTCCACATGTTGTAGCTGTTCATATTAATTATATTGCTTTGTGTATTTCCAAGGTGTCTATTTCTGTAAATCCTAGCAAGTATTCTACCCAAAGTCCTAATGTTATTGATACCAAGGTCTATAGCAATGAATTTAACTGCTGTTTTGCATGAAGTCTAAAATTATTTCACTAAGCAATATCACTTGTGACTTTTTTTCGGCAACATTGTAATATGGATTCTAAAAAATATTGGAATTGGATTTTTGTAAGACTGAGATGCAATCTTCTAACTTTTTAGGCATTTAGTTTAAATTCTCTAATTGAAAAATCTCAGACAGCTATCAGCTTGATGTGTTTTAATCAGCAACAAGATCTCTCCTAGTAGACCATAGCTGTTGGCGTGTAATTTCTCCCACACCATCAATATTAAATAATATGAAAATGTAAAGTTCTAGAATGTTATAGATAAGGATAAGGATTGAGATAAGGTAAAATAATAAAAATATAATATGTTGGCCTAAGTTCTAGAATGTATTAAGCCCTCTATAAATAGAGGCAATTGTAAGCATTTTTATTTAGGCAATACAATTAAAGTTTTATATATTTATTTTCCTCTACTCACCTCCTACAAGTGGTATCAGAGCCTATGGTAGAAGACCCTAGAGAGTAGACAGTTGTGAAAGAGTTTTTTGTTAAATAATTTGTGAAGATCCATTGCTAGAGCAAGTGCTATTGAAAGAAGTATTTGCAAGGTTGTGTTTGCAGATTATGGGCACCAAATTGAAGAAAAGATCAAAGTGGAGGTTTGTAGATAAGAAAAAGTTAGCCCAGGCAAGAAGAAATTTTGTAAGTTGCAATTTATTGATCTGAACAAAGAAAGATACAACTATAGTTGTTGAAGGAAATCGTGGAAGAGTGAATGTAGGCGAAGATTGCAAATTTGAGGTAAGTTTATTTGTTTGATTCAATGGGAAAAGTTGATAGAGTAAAGAAAGAGAAAACAAAAGATTTAGAAGAAGAATTAATAAAGGTGAAGAAAGAAAATACGAGTTTAAAATGTGAAAAGGATTTTTTAGAAAAAGAATTGGAAAAATTAAGGAAAGAAATGGGGCAGAAAAATGTAATCCAGAGGCAATTGAAGAGCTAGAGGATAGGTTAAAGTTTGTGGAACAAATAAATAATTTGCAGGTGAAGGAATTGTGCAAACTTAGAGAGAAAAATAAAGAGCTTGAAGAAAAACTAAAATTGTTTGATGAGATTAATACAAGGAATGAGGAATTGGAAAAAAGAATAAGTTGGTTGATGATTTAGAAGAAAAGTGAAGAAATTAGAAGAGAGAATTTCATATCAGAATGAATGTTGAAGTCAAAAGATGATGTTTCTTGTAGTACAGAGGATTTGAATTCCATTGATAAATGTGTTTTTGCTGAAGAAATTTGTGATAAAAAATCAAAATGCTAATGTTGTTAGATGTAATGGCAATGAAATGAATGTTGGTTTAAAGATCATGGAAAGAATGGGATACAAAGGTAAAGGTTTAGGAAGGCATGATCAAGGGATGAGAGAGCCAATTAAGCCAATAATGAGGCCAAAGCATGAAGGTCTTGGATATGTGACAGGTAAAGGAAATAATACAGGTGTAACCAAATTTGTTAAAGAAATGGAATGTGTGCAATGTTGTCATTGTAACAGGAAAGGACATATGAAGGATAGATGTTGGGACTTACATCCTTGTAGTATTTGTGGTTTGAAGAGTCATTCAAAAAAAACATGTTGGAACAGGCAGTGCAAGAAAGATTCTATGTCAGATTGTATGAAAATGATTGTGGATGGGTTTACGGATCGAGTTGGCAAAAATTACAGGTATGATCAAGAACTTGTTTAAGTATAAAAGTTCGCAAGTGAAAGTTGATGGCATTCAAGCAAGGTTTTCAAAAGGCATAATTGATAATAAGTTTGAAGATGATAGCAATCATGGAAAGACAAGACATCAAAGAAGGTGGAAAGTTACAGATAGTGAGTTTGCAGAGAAGAAGACTTCCAGTTTGAAGTTATGAAAATTTGAAGTTTGAATGACTGCTGCAGCAGTGGGATGAGAGTTGAAAAGAGTTGAGGAAAGAGATCTGCAGATTATAGAGATGGTTTGAAGTTTGAAGACTTGGACAAAGACAAAGGCATCATCAGGCATGAAGATATCAAGCAAGGAAAAGGATTTGCAAAGACAACAGTCAAGAGCAAGGAAATTTATGCAGTAGCATTTGAGGTCGAAATTAGGGGGGAGTGTTGGGAAATGTAATTTCTCCCTCAAATGAGATGTAAAAATATTAATTAAATTAGAAGTTTCTAGAGGTTCCAGCTGGACTAGAGATTAGGAATTAAGTAAAATTTGGTAAAGTTCTAGAAGTTATTTTTATGTTGCTTAGGGTTGGATAAATTCTAGAAGTTTAGGGTTAGGTAAATTCTAGAAACTTATTTTATGTCGGCCAAGGTAAAATAATATGTCAGCCTATATTCTAGATTATTCTAAATGTATCTAAAGTCCTCTATATAAGAGGCAGATGTAAACCATTTTTGGACAAGCAATTCAATACAAATATTTGGAGCAGCAACTTGTGTTTTATTTATGTGTGTGTTTATTCATGAATTGTTGAGTTTATGTTTGCTTATTAGTGTTGATATATATCCATCCACCCCTATCAATAGCAATGGTTGTCTCACTCTTTGGGGTTTGCAGAGACAAACAACAGCCAAAGTTATTTCAGGCAAGCACTCTTCACCAATTGTACACACATTATCCCCAGGACAAGATCCACAAAATGCATGGCAATATAAAGCTATTAGTGGTGATTCTAAAGGAGTTGTTCTTCTGCATACATTTGTTGTTTTTCCTTTATTGTGATGGTTTTCTGTTACAACACAAGTAGAACGAATTATTGTAAATATGGTTTGAGATCAGATCTAGATGAATCAATTCAAAATGAGCTTTAAGTCTTTTGTTTTGGTTGTTCTAATATTCTCATAAAGTATTTTTCCTTTTTAAAATATTTAGTTGATCTAATCAATATCTCAGAAGTTGATTTGGTTCTAATGCCTTCTTGATGGACAATGCACTGCAACAGTCTTGTCCTTGTCTACACTTCTGGCTGATGAATCTTAAAATACCACTTCAAATGTTGGTCAAGGTGGTCCTTCATTGTCTTCTAATAGTCTAGGTAGCAAGATGAGAGATGTCATTAGGGGAGTTGTAAGAGGAGAGAAAGGAAAGAAACTTTTCAGTGATGGTACTTTATCAGAAGAAACTAGAGGTGTAGTTATATTTGTCACACAACAGACAACTCTAGTGGTATGAGTTTTGGAGGAATGTCGCAATTGTATTTTTCTGTGAAGTGATATCAGCACTCATTTTGAGTTTATAAGTTGCTTTCATTTTGGTGTAATACTTCATTGCAAATTCAGTTGTTTCATGTACATGATTTATCCATACTTCTATATTATTTTTCTTTATGTCAAAGTCAAATGCATTCTTTGCAGGTACGCTTGACTCCCTCTTTGGAGGTTTCTGCAAAGCTCTCAAGACCTAATGGCATCCAAGAGGGTGCCATGCCTTATACATCATGGAGGCATATTCCCATTTATAGATCCTTAAGCCATAAAAACAATAGTAATAGCATTAACAATGGAAATATAGATTCAAAGAATTTTGGGTTGACATCATTGCAAGAAGGTGCCTTAATGAAGGTTTCCCATGACACTGAAGACTTGAATAATAAGGCATCATTGCTTGCAATTGCAGTCCAAGGGTTTCTTTAGCATTAGACCTATTGTGTATAAAGTAGGAATTTAGAAAAGTAAAAAATTTACGCATAATTTGTATCGCAGGTGAGAGTTTTCTGGAGTGATAGTGGTGAAAGCTTATTTATTTATTTCTATATCTTTTGGTCCTTGTTGGATATGCCCAATTTTGGCTTACCCAGTGTTTTATATTGAACTCTCATTAGGTTATAATTAAAAGAAAAATCCTTGAGTAGTGTTATTATATTTCGCATTTCACATATAGGGAAAAAAAGGAAAGCCTTTTATCTAGTTAATTTAGTCTAATAAAATGTACATATGCATTAATGATTTAAACTTATCTTCCAACTCATCTATTGTAAAAGATACAAAACCCTTTTGGAGATTAAGTTTTTGCTAAATAGTATAAAGATAGGCACAAAATAGAAGAATGATATACAGTGATAAAATCTGTGCAACTATGGTGAATAGTTTGTAAAGGTTTTCGTGTAAGTTTTTCAATTGAATGAGAAGCTGATTTTTCACTTATAGTTAAAAAAAAGGAAAGCCTTTTATTTAGCTAATTCATTCTAATAAAATGTAGATATACATTAATGATTTAGACTTATCTTCCAACTCATCTCTTGTAAGAGATAGGAGCTTTTTGGAGATCAGAATTTTCAATTTTGCTAAATAGTATAAAGATAGGCACAAAATAGAAAAATGATATACAGTGATAAATTCTGTGTAGCTATGGTGAACACTTTGTAGAGGTTTACTTCTAAGTTTTTCAAAGGAATGAGAAGCTGATTTTGAAAGTGTAATTTTCTGTGTCTTTGTTTTACGCTTTGATAAATTGAAATTTCATCTATTCTGTGATTGATGTAATTATTCATAAAATTAATTTTCTGCTGTTAAATAGCTTATGTTTTGAGTTATTTAATGAGAAAACATTAGGACAGCAGCTGCCTAAGGTTGAAACTCTTCACTATATATCCGAAAGACTAGATCTCTTCAATAGTTGACAGTAGATAACAATCCATGAACATGTTAAATTACTTTCTGACCATTGGGAAGTACATCTAGAAATTCAACTCACTAAACCAGCTCACAATTCTTTGTTAAAGTTCAAAAGAAGTATGCTTTTGACATCTTAAACAACATTTTGAAATAAAGTATGGTGGAAGCAAATTCAATCTAGGAGCATGAAATCTACAAATTTGTAGAAATTACATGTATAGTAGCATTGTACCTAAAAACCTTAAAATTATTCCTATCAATTTTTTTTATAATCAACATTTTGTAACGTACTATATTCCACATGAATAAAAAATCAGTTTTTCTTTAAGGAATATTGTTTTAGTTTCCCAAATTTTGGCTGAGTTTTTCCCATTTTAAGTCCATGTAATTGAATTCCATTTACAATTTTCCCACATCATGTTCTTGCCATGTAAATGGAATTCCATTAAGGCAAAATCTGGAACAATGAAATCTTTGGCAACATATAGCAACCTGACAATTCAGACAAGCTTCAGAAATCAAAGACATGGCCATCATTCACATGGAACCAGTTGTTGATTGGAGCTAGTGAGCAATAAGAAAAGAATTGCATGGAAGAAAAAAAACATGAGATACATCACTTGCACAAATTAGCAGTAAGGACAAAGTGCAGTGATCCGACAAACAACATGCACTCAAAGGCAAAAACCTTGGAAATAAATCCCCAATTTCTTGTAATCGAAATTTTTAATAAGTGCACATAAATCTCTACCCAAATTACTCAACCATTTAGTACTTAAGAAACTGGCTTAATTGACAAAGATCTAACTCTACAAGTCTGTAGGCTAGGCATAATTGATGAAATCTGGGCAAATTAAATTGCAATAAAGGATATCGTAGCATTTTTGTTTTATCTTAACCGCCTGTCGTTTAATCAAAATGATATCGCAATATGGGTAGTTACATTGCAATTTTTACCAAGCACGTAGTACCGTTTTATTAAATGTGTTTTGACAGGAAAAAGTTAGTTAGGTAATTTGTAATAAGGGCTGTCTCTTCCATGAAGACTGTATATGTAATTTACTTTTGAATTTTGATGTGAATGTGAATGTGAGCAAATTTAACATCCAGCAGCTCTGTGTTGAAATTTTTTTTATGTTTTATTTTTATTGTGAAAATTCCTCTGCCTTTGGCCTTCATGTGGTATCAAAGCAAGTTTGATTATCAGAGCCAAGTTTATCAAAGCAGATTATCTGGGTAAATTTCAAAAATGGCAGCAAGCACAAGCTTGACAAGCCCACAAATTCTACAGTTTAATGGGAAGAATTATGAGTATTGGTCAATTACCATGAAAACACTATTTAGCTCACAAGATATATGAGATTTAGTAGAGAATGGATTTCCAGAGCCAGTAGATGCAGTAGCGTACAATGCTTTAACACAAGCAGAGAAAGACTTATTTAAAGACACAAGGAAGAAAGACTCAAAGGCTTTACTTTATTTGTTTCAAGCTATACATGAGAGCATTTTTCCAAGGATTTCAGCAGCAACAAAGTCCAAACAAGCATGGGACATACTTCAAACAGCCTATCAAGGCATGGAAAAAGTTAAAACAACAAAGCTACAAATGCTAAGAAGAGATTTTGAAACAATATGTATGAAGGACAATGAATCTGTAGATTCATTCTACACCCAAGTCATTGGGGTGGTTAATCAAATTAGGTCTCATGGAGAGAATTTGGAAGATACCAGAGTTGTTGAAAAGATTTTAAGGAGTTTGCCCACAAAATTTCTACCGGTTGTAGTTGCTATAGAGGAGACAAAGAATCTCTCACAGTTCTCAGTTGATGAGCTATATGCATCTCTAATTTCTCATGAACATAGGTTGAAAAGGTCAGCAGATACATCATTGGAGCATGCTTTCAAAACTAAGGCTTCAGTTAGTCAAGGAAGAGGCAGAGGTAGATCAAGAGGAAGAGGAAGAAACTCTTATAGAGGTGAAAGATACAGTCTATCAAGTTCAAGTGGAAGAGGCAGCAATCAAGGCTCAAGCCAAAACCCAACACAAAATTAGTCACAAAATCAAAGGTATGATAAATCTCAAGTCCAATGTCACTAAAAAAATATGGGCATTATATGAATGAGTGTAGAAAGAAGCATATGATAATAATAGAAAAATGCAAATTTTTCAAGAGAAGGTCAAAATCGAGATAAGAGCACAATGTTTTTAGCTTGTAATGTTGCTCAAGCAAATGAAAAAGATGTATGGTTTTTAGATTCAGGCTGTAGCAATCATATGACAGGGAATCTAGAAATGTTTTCAAGTTTAGATGAGAATGTAAAGTCTGATGTTACATCATGTCAGTCACAATGGGGGAGAAAAAGTCCTGGTCTGAAACATGCTAAAAAGGGTATAGAGTAACCTTCAAAATGACAATTTTAGATTATCAAAAGTCAGAATTAAAGATTTTGAATATAAATTATGCTCAAGGAATTCACAAGTAGATAGAGATGAAACTACTGCACATAACACACCTGACATCTCAACTTTGGAGGTTTAAATTTACTTCATAGAAAAGGCTGGTCTACCTTTAATAGTACATTTTAGGAAAACAACCATTTCCAGAGGAAAGTCAACTTAAATTATACATTTCTGCAAACACCTTCAATAGGTGATAGATTTTCTGACATTCATTGATGATTATTCAAGAAAAACATCCTATTTCGTCAGTTCAAGAATAAAATACAAAGTGTTTAGATAGAAATATATTTCAAGACCATTTCTAGATTCTAGTTCTCACATGTTTTTGAAATGCACAATATCTTATTCTTCATGAATATGGTTTATTAGTGTTGAAAGTATTCATAACTAGATATGTCCAAATCTTATAATTGCCAATCCTATAAATATTTTAGTATACCTCATGATTTTGCTATACTCCTTTTCAAGCTCAACAAAGTTTGACAGATTGCATTTTGAAATCGATGTTCAATGGGGCACAGAGCCTTAGAATTGAAGATTATTATAGAATCTATTAATGCATAGTTAATGCATTAAATGGCATCTAGCTAGAGGAGAAGGTGTTGGAATTGCTGGATGGCTATGCATGGTCAGTATACTTTATTTATTTAATATAGAGTAAAATCCAGCAAATTGCTATGGAAATCTTTGCTTTTTTAATTATAGATACAATTTTAGCCAAAACTGAATTGGTCCAGTGGATTACATTATTCAATATTCTTTTCACAAGCAGCATCAACCAATTACATTTTTGTATTTTAACATATTACTTTTTATTTGTATAGTCTAAATTTTGAAATTTATTTTTTATATTGGAAAATTAACATTTATGTATTTTTCTATTCATGGGAGCAAATTGAAAAATCATTTTTGTTTAAAAAAAATTAGGAAAATGTGAAGGCATTGATTGATTAAATAATAAAAATTAAAGATTAAAACTGGTGGTTGGAGGTACATAATCCATCAATGCAAAGTTAATGCATTAAATGGCATCTAGCTGGAGGTGAAGCCACTGGAATTGCTTGGTAGGTATGTGTGGCCAGGGTACTTTCTTCATTTAATATAGATTAAAGTCTAGTTCCTGTGGATTGCTATATCACTTTGTTCATGTTGTTTTTTTATTCTACAAGTCCATGTTCTAGGAGAGTTTATAGTGAGTGAGAAAGGTTTGTTGTAGTTATAGAGTCCAAAACCATAAACGAGTTACTTGAGGTGATAAATAGTTATTTTTCCCAGTTTTCTCTTATTTTACACATTTAAAGTACATAGTGTGATTGGCTATATGAGCAAAAAAGATTGTCATTAAAGTTGTTATGCATGCAAAGAAAACTATGGAAGGATATTGTTTCATGTTTATGAGTAACACAGTATGTTATTCACTGTACTCATGTGCAATGTCAGCTTTTCAAATTAACTTTCTATTTTTTTTGTAATGCAATAAGAATAATCCTATGTACACTCTTACAATGCATAAGGACTTGTTGCAAATATAGTAAGTCTACTTAACAAAAGAGGCTTAAATGCATATAGGTGGAAACCATTCCACCTAAAAGGAAGGCTTATCACTTTATAAGTTATTTGAAACTGTAAATTGAGTTTCTGAGTAGCATTATACCAACATATTATATTCTATGGATATTACGTATAGGCAGAATAATTAGTTAACATATAAGTGAGGGTAGCATAAAAAAATAGTTGTTTTCATAAGTGTTGAAGCCAAATTATATCTATAGATGCTGGTATATACTGAGACTTGAAAATAGTGATTTATGATCTGGCTTGTTCTATTTTGAAAGACAAGTTACTATTGCAATTGTTCAATATGCATTTGGCATGCAGCATCAGCTAATCACATTCTATTGTTTTAAGATATTACTTTCTATTTAGCTCTATAAATCATTCCCGTTTTAAAAAAATAGGAATATAGGATGAAAAAATGAAAACATGTTGCAAAACTTTATGTAATGCCTATATAGAAGAATTTTCATTGCACTTCAAGGAAAGCAGAAAGTTAATTTGGAAAGTTGACCTCACAGTTTGCTGTTGAATGATTAAGCACACTTGTAGCAATATGGATCTTTGTCTCCTGTTGCAATCGCAAGTATTTCTTCCTAGTACAAGGACAAATTTGACAAATGAGCACAGTGAAAAACATATACTATTTTATCTATAAACACGAAAAATTATTCTTGTGTAGCTTTTTCTACATGTAAATCAAGTTTAATTGGAACCTTTTTTGCTCATTTGCTTCAATATCACAATGTGTAATGTTAGAATATTTTTTGTGTTTTGTCACCAAAATATGCAAAAAATATATTGGCACAATATAGATATTGTGATAGCTTCACAACAACCATTGGAATCTTGCAACAACATCCATGAACAACATCCATCAACAACTCAAGGCAAATTGCACTGATTCATTTAAAGAGTGCATCATAGCTTGTTATTCCTTTATGTAGAGAAATTTTGTCATGCTTTATCTGTTGTGACAATCACAATTGTCATGATTTATATGGGCCCATGAGACCAATAAGATCTCTTAGACCTTTGTCAAAATAAATCACCAAGCTTTTTCTGATTCATCAGTGGTTTTATGTGCATTTTACTTGAAATCATGTATCAAATACCATGACTTTATGTGAACAAAGTACATAAAAGTGTACAATTTAAACTATGTTTTTCTATAGATGAAGGCTTGAAAACTTTAGAAAACAACATGGCATACATGCAAAGAACTAAATAGTTCTAGGTTTTATATTTAGCATTGTGGGCTATCTAAAATTCTAAATGCTATGGCTAGTATCATAGATATTGTTGACATGGGTTATTGGAAAAGACTTGACTTCATTCCAAAATATGCATTGTTAATGTATATTTTCCTCTATAACATTTTGCTAATGAATTCATTGTAAGAGTATTTTTTTATTTATAGTAATTGTTCTATGCTTATAAATTACACAACATATGTCTTTCATTTCACTCATTTGTCTAATTCAATAACAAAGTGTAATTTGTGAGATTCTTGAATCAACCTTGTCCTTTATTGTCTACAATTTTCTTAGAGACAAAAGTTGTACATATGTTGCAACAATGAATATTTATTTTCTTTCTAGAAAAATTGTTGCATTTGGTGTATGTAACAATTGTTATAACATTGCAATTAAAAGACAAGGTTGATCTAAGAGTCTCGCGTACTTTTTTGGTAAATTGTTGATTGCACTTGTCCTACTATGTACCTTTGGCTTTTTCCTACAATTACATGTATGATTTCCTATCAATATAAGTGTAACTAGAAAAATGGGCACAACTTTATTGGTTTCTGAATAAACATCAATGAAGCTCATGAAGAAAGCTCCAACGAGTAGTTTTAATCTTCATTTTTATTTAATCAATTTATGCCTTCACATTTTCCTGATTTTTTTAAACAAAATGATTTATAAAGCTACTCCCATGAATAGAAAAAGAGATAAATGTTAATTTTCCAATATAAAAAATAACTTTCAAAATTCAGACTATACAAATAGAAAGTAATATGTTAAAATACAGAAATGTAATTGGCCAATGCTGCCTACGAAAAGCATATCAAAGAATTCAATAGTAACCTGCCTTATGGTAGAAACTAATAATTTGTAGACATTAAAAATATAGATTTATAATCAAACTATACAAATAAAAAGAAGTATGTTTAAATTATACAGTGTGATTAGCTACCAGAGAAAAACATTGAATACTAATTGCATATCTGATATCACGTTATTGCAATAATGCATATTTCTTTGTGGAACATTTTACTAATGAAATGATTGCAATAGAGATCTACTTATCAACTCCAATTGCTTCATTTTTATGAATCTTATAGCATATGCCATTCACTATAACCATTTGTCAAACTTTCCCTTATAATAGGAAGCTACCATATCAATACAAGTACAATCAATTAAGTGAGAATCTTGAATCAAGCTTCTCCTCTATCTTCCACAATTATGTGGAGGGAATAATTTTCACATAGATTGAAAGAATCAAAATTTTGTCTTCTTGATAGCTTTTTCTTACATTTACTATATTCAAAATAATTTATGCCATTGTAAACAAAGGAGAAGGTTGATTCTAGAAACTCACCTTCTACTTTATTGTCAAACAATTAGCTACACTTGTACTACTATACCCCTTTCCTTCCTCCAATTAGAAGCACTAGTTCTTGTAAGAAGTTTTGATTAGAAAACCAAGAATTTTTTTTGTCTTTCTAAGAAAATAGGAACAAAGCCCAGAAAAATTACAAAAATGCAAACAACTTCCAAAATTACAATTGCAATGGATGATGATCATAGTGTGATGCATGATGATGGTCAAGAAAGAAGAAACACTAGTAAGTTTTTTTCCATATTCAACAGAGACAAGTATTGATGAAAAACATACCATGGTGGCTAGTAATATTTTTCCAAATTCAATAGAAACAAGTATTGATAAAAAGATGAAGGTTGTTGATGACATTTTTGAGGAGAAGGCAGGCAAGGTAGAATGTAACCATTATGCAAGAAAGAAGGAAAAAAAAGGCCATTGCTTCTCTTAAGCCATTGGATATGGCAGAAGAACTTGAGAAAAGAGATGCATCTTCTGGATTGCATTGGCAAGAAGGAGCTATAGCTCAACCTATGAGACTTGAGTGTATTCAAAGAGGATCTCCAGCAATAGGTCATCTATAGATTGACTCAACAAACTCTCTATGACAAGTTCTTGTGTTGTAAATGTTCAAGCATGACCATGGTTCTCTACAGATTGTATAGCTGTTCATATTAATTATATTGCTTTGTGTATGTCCAAGGGGTCTTTTTTTGTAAATCCTAGCAAGTATTATCACACTATGTAGTTTAAATGTGTAAAATAAGAGAAAACTGAGAAAAATAACTATTTATTAGCTCAAGTAGCTCGTTTATGATTCTGGACTTTGTAACTACAATAACCCCTGGTCACTCATTGTAAACTCTCCTAGAACATGGACTTACAGAATAGAAAAACAACATGCACAAAGTGATATAGCGATCCATAGCAACTAGACTTTAATCTATATTAAATGAATGAAGTGCACTGACCATGCATACCCACCAAGTGATTCTAGTGGCTTCTCCTCCAGCCAAATGCTATTTAATGCATTAACTTTACATTGATGGATTATGTATCTCCAGCCACTAGTTTTAATCAAACTATACATATGGATTTATAATCAGACTATACAAATAAAAAGAAGTATTTTTAAATTATACAGTGTGATAAGCTACCAGAGTAAAACATTGGATACTAATTGCATATATGATATCATGTTATTGCAATAATGCATATTTCTTTGTGCAACATTTTACTAATGAAATGATTGCAATAGAGATCTACTTATCAACTCCAACTGCTTCATTTTTATGAATCATATAGCATATGCCATTCACTATACCCATTTGTAAAATTTGTCCTTATAACAAGAAGCGACCATATCAATACAGGTACAATCAATTAAGTGAGAATCTTGAATCGACCTTCTTCTCTATCTTCCACAAATATGTGGAGGGCATAATTTTCATATAGATTGAAAGAATGGAAATTTTTTCTTCTTAATAGCTTTTTTTTTACATTTACTATATTCAAAAAAAATTATGCCATTGTAAACAAAGGAGAAGGTTGATTCTAGAAACTCACCTTGTACTTTATTGTCAAACAATTGACTACACCTATACTACTATACCCCTTTCCTTGCTCCAATTAGAAGCACTGGTTCCTGTAAGAAGCTTTAATTAGAAAACCAAGAACATATTTTTTTCTTTCTAAAAAAATAGCAACAAAGCCCAAAAAAATTACAAAAATGAAAACAACTCCCAAAATTACAATTGCAATGGATGATGATCATAGTGTGATGCATACTGATAGTCAAGAAAGAAGAAACACTAGTAAGTTTTTTCCAGATTCAATAGAAACAAGTATTGATAAAAAGGTGAAGGTTGTTGATGACATTTTTGAGGAGAAGGTAGGCAAGGTAGAGTCTAACCGTTATGCAAGAAAGGTGGCAAAAAATGCCATTGCTTCTCTTAAGTCATCAGATATGGCAGAAGAACTCAAGAAAAGAAATGCATCTTCTGGATTGCATTGGCAAGAGGATCTGCAGCTCAACCTATAGGACTTGAGGGTATTCGAAGAGGACCTCCAACAATAGGTAATCTACAGATTGGCTTGAAAAACTCTCTATCACAGGTTCTTGCATCACAAATGTTCAAGTGTGACCATGGTTCTCCACATGTTGTAGCTGTTCATATTAATTATATTGCTTTGTGTATTTCCAAGGTGTCTATTTCTGTAAATCCTAGCAAGTATTCTACCCAAAGTCCTAATGTTATTGATACCAAGGTCTATAGCAATGAATTTAACTGCTGTTTTGCATGAAGTCTAAAATTATTTCACTAAGCAATATCACTTGTGACTTTTTTTCGGCAACATTGTAATATGGATTCTAAAAAATATTGGAATTGGATTTTTGTAAGACTGAGATGCAATCTTCTAACTTTTTAGGCATTTAGTTTAAATTCTCTAATTGAAAAATCTCAGACAGCTATCAGCTTGATGTGTTTTAATCAGCAACAAGATCTCTCCTAGTAGACCATAGCTGTTGGCGTGTAATTTCTCCCACACCATCAATATTAAATAATATGAAAATGTAAAGTTCTAGAATGTTATAGATAAGGATAAGGATTGAGATAAGGTAAAATAATAAAAATATAATATGTTGGCCTAAGTTCTAGAATGTATTAAGCCCTCTATAAATAGAGGCAATTGTAAGCATTTTTATTTAGGCAATACAATTAAAGTTTTATATATTTATTTTCCTCTACTCACCTCCTACAAGTGGTATCAGAGCCTATGGTAGAAGACCCTAGAGAGTAGACAGTTGTGAAAGAGTTTTTTGTTAAATAATTTGTGAAGATCCATTGCTAGAGCAAGTGCTATTGAAAGAAGTATTTGCAAGGTTGTGTTTGCAGATTATGGGCACCAAATTGAAGAAAAGATCAAAGTGGAGGTTTGTAGATAAGAAAAAGTTAGCCCAGGCAAGAAGAAATTTTGTAAGTTGCAATTTATTGATCTGAACAAAGAAAGATACAACTATAGTTGTTGAAGGAAATCGTGGAAGAGTGAATGTAGGCGAAGATTGCAAATTTGAGGTAAGTTTATTTGTTTGATTCAATGGGAAAAGTTGATAGAGTAAAGAAAGAGAAAACAAAAGATTTAGAAGAAGAATTAATAAAGGTGAAGAAAGAAAATACGAGTTTAAAATGTGAAAAGGATTTTTTAGAAAAAGAATTGGAAAAATTAAGGAAAGAAATGGGGGTAGAAAAATGTATTCTTTTAAATGAAATTAGTGATTATACAGAGGCAATTGAAGAGCTAGAGGATAGGTTAAAGTATGTGGAACAAATAAATAATTTGCAGGTGAAGGAATTGTGCAAACTTAGAGAGAAAAATAAAGAGCTTGAAGAAAAACTAAAATTGTTTGATGACATTAATACAAGGAATGAGGAATTGGAACAAAGAATAAAGTTAGTTGATGATTTAGAAGAAAAGGTGAAGAAATTAGAAGCAGAGAATAGTTTATACAAAAATGAAATATCAAGATTGAATGAAGAGAATGAATGTTTGAAGGAAAGGAAATCCATATGTGATGGTTCTTGTGGTACAGAGGATTTGAATTCGTGCATTCATAAATGTGTTTTTGCTAAAGAAATTTGTGATAAAAACTGTCAAAATGCTAATGTTGTTAGATGTAAAGGAAATGAAAAAAATGTTGGTTTAAAGATCATGGAAAGAATGGGATACAAAGGTAAAGGTTTAGGAAGGAATGATCAAGGGATGAGAAAGCCAATTAAGCCAATAATGAGGCCAAAACATGAAGGACTTGGATATGTGACAGGTAAAGGAAATAATACATGTGTAACCAAATTTGTTAAAGAAATGGAATGTGTGCAATGTTGTCATTGTAACAGGAAAGGACATATGAAGGATAGATGTTGGGACTTACATCCTTGCAGTATTTGTGGTTTGAAGAGTCATTCAAAAAAACATGTTGGAATAGGCAGTGCAAGAAAGATTCTATGTCAGATTGTATGAAAATGGATTGTGGATGGGTTTACGGATCGAGTTGGCAAAAATTACAGGTATGATCAAAAACTTGTTTAAGTATAAAAGTTTGCAAGTGAAAGTTGATGGCATTCAAGCAAGGTTTTCAAAAGGCATAATTGATAATAAGTTTGAAGATGATAGCAATCATGGAAAGACAAGACATCAAAGAAGGTGGAAAGTTACAGATAGTGAGTTTGCAGAGAAGAAGACTTCCAGTTTGAAGTTATGAAAATTTGAAGTTTGAATGACTGCTGCAGCAGTGGGATGAGAGTTGAAAAGAGTTGAGGAAAGAGATCTGCAGATTATAGAGATGGTTTGAAGTTTGAAGACTTGGACAAAGACAAAGGCATCATCAGGCATGAAGATATCAAGCAAGGAAAAGGATTTGCAAAGACAACAGTCAAGAGCAAGGAAATTTATGCAGTAGCATTTGAGGTCGAAATTAGGGGGGAGTGTTGGGAAATGTAATTTCTCCCTCAAATGAGATGTAAAAATATTAATTAAATTAGAAGTTTCTAGAGGTTCCAGCTGGACTAGAGATTAGGAATTAAGTAAAATTTGGTAAAGTTCTAGAAGTTATTTTTATGTTGCTTAGGGTTGGATAAATTCTAGAAGTTTAGGGTTAGGTAAATTCTAGAAACTTATTTTATGTCGGCCAAGGTAAAATAATATGTCAGCCTATATTCTAGATTATTCTAAATGTATCTAAAGTCCTCTATATAAGAGGCAGATGTAAACCATTTTTGGACAAGCAATTCAATACAAATATTTGGAGCAGCAACTTGTGTTTTATTTATGTGTGTGTTTATTCATGAATTGTTGAGTTTATGTTTGCTTATTAGTGTTGATATATATCCATCCACCCCTATCAATAGCAATGGTTGTCTCACTCTTTGGGGTTTGCAGAGACAAACAACAGCCAAAGTTATTTCAGGCAAGCACTCTTCACCAATTGTACACACATTATCCCCAGGACAAGATCCACAAAATGCATGGCAATATAAAGCTATTAGTGGTGATTCTAAAGGAGTTGTTCTTCTGCATACATTTGTTGTTTTTCCTTTATTGTGATGGTTTTCTGTTACAACACAAGTAGAACGAATTATTGTAAATATGGTTTGAGATCAGATCTAGATGAATCAATTCAAAATGAGCTTTAAGTCTTTTGTTTTGGTTGTTCTAATATTCTCATAAAGTATTTTTCCTTTTTAAAATATTTAGTTGATCTAATCAATATCTCAGAAGTTGATTTGGTTCTAATGCCTTCTTGATGGACAATGCACTGCAACAGTCTTGTCCTTGTCTACACTTCTGGCTGATGAATCTTAAAATACCACTTCAAATGTTGGTCAAGGTGGTCCTTCATTGTCTTCTAATAGTCTAGGTAGCAAGATGAGAGATGTCATTAGGGGAGTTGTAAGAGGAGAGAAAGGAAAGAAACTTTTCAGTGATGGTACTTTATCAGAAGAAACTAGAGGTGTAGTTATATTTGTCACACAACAGACAACTCTAGTGGTATGAGTTTTGGAGGAATGTCGCAATTGTATTTTTCTGTGAAGTGATATCAGCACTCATTTTGAGTTTATAAGTTGCTTTCATTTTGGTGTAATACTTCATTGCAAATTCAGTTGTTTCATGTACATGATTTATCCATACTTCTATATTATTTTTCTTTATGTCAAAGTCAAATGCATTCTTTGCAGGTACGCTTGACTCCCTCTTTGGAGGTTTCTGCAAAGCTCTCAAGACCTAATGGCATCCAAGAGGGTGCCATGCCTTATACATCATGGAGGCATATTCCCATTTATAGATCCTTAAGCCATAAAAACAATAGTAATAGCATTAACAATGGAAATATAGATTCAAAGAATTTTGGGTTGACATCATTGCAAGAAGGTGCCTTAATGAAGGTTTCCCATGACACTGAAGACTTGAATAATAAGGCATCATTGCTTGCAATTGCAGTCCAAGGGTTTCTTTAGCATTAGACCTATTGTGTATAAAGTAGGAATTTAGAAAAGTAAAAAATTTACGCATAATTTGTATCGCAGGTGAGAGTTTTCTGGAGTGATAGTGGTGAAAGCTTATTTATTTATTTCTATATCTTTTGGTCCTTGTTGGATATGCCCAATTTTGGCTTACCCAGTGTTTTATATTGAACTCTCATTAGGTTATAATTAAAAGAAAAATCCTTGAGTAGTGTTATTATATTTCGCATTTCACATATAGGGAAAAAAAGGAAAGCCTTTTATCTAGTTAATTTAGTCTAATAAAATGTACATATGCATTAATGATTTAAACTTATCTTCCAACTCATCTATTGTAAAAGATACAAAACCCTTTTGGAGATTAAGTTTTTGCTAAATAGTATAAAGATAGGCACAAAATAGAAGAATGATATACAGTGATAAAATCTGTGCAACTATGGTGAATAGTTTGTAAAGGTTTTCGTGTAAGTTTTTCAATTGAATGAGAAGCTGATTTTTCACTTATAGTTAAAAAAAAGGAAAGCCTTTTATTTAGCTAATTCATTCTAATAAAATGTAGATATACATTAATGATTTAGACTTATCTTCCAACTCATCTCTTGTAAGAGATAGGAGCTTTTTGGAGATCAGAATTTTCAATTTTGCTAAATAGTATAAAGATAGGCACAAAATAGAAAAATGATATACAGTGATAAATTCTGTGTAGCTATGGTGAACACTTTGTAGAGGTTTACTTCTAAGTTTTTCAAAGGAATGAGAAGCTGATTTTGAAAGTGTAATTTTCTGTGTCTTTGTTTTACGCTTTGATAAATTGAAATTTCATCTATTCTGTGATTGATGTAATTATTCATAAAATTAATTTTCTGCTGTTAAATAGCTTATGTTTTGAGTTATTTAATGAGAAAACATTAGGACAGCAGCTGCCTAAGGTTGAAACTCTTCACTATATATCCGAAAGACTAGATCTCTTCAATAGTTGACAGTAGATAACAATCCATGAACATGTTAAATTACTTTCTGACCATTGGGAAGTACATCTAGAAATTCAACTCACTAAACCAGCTCACAATTCTTTGTTAAAGTTCAAAAGAAGTATGCTTTTGACATCTTAAACAACATTTTGAAATAAAGTATGGTGGAAGCAAATTCAATCTAGGAGCATGAAATCTACAAATTTGTAGAAATTACATGTATAGTAGCATTGTACCTAAAAACCTTAAAATTATTCCTATCAATTTTTTTTATAATCAACATTTTGTAACGTACTATATTCCACATGAATAAAAAATCAGTTTTTCTTTAAGGAATATTGTTTTAGTTTCCCAAATTTTGGCTGAGTTTTTCCCATTTTAAGTCCATGTAATTGAATTCCATTTACAATTTTCCCACATCATGTTCTTGCCATGTAAATGGAATTCTAGTATGATTAGACATACCAAAGCAATAAGGCAAAATCTGGAACAATGAAATCTTTGGCAACATATAGCAACCTATTTAATGACAATTCAGACAAGCTTCAGCCTCAAATCAAAGACATGGCCATCATTCACATGGAAAAATATGACCAGTTGTTGATTGGACAAATAAATATATATTATAACATAGAAATATTATTAGGAAACTAGTGATTACCTATAAACAACGTGTAGTATATTTGTGATAATTGCAATAAGAAAAGAATTGCATGGAAGAAAAAAAACATGAGATACATCATGGAGATGAGAGTATATTAAAAATGTTAAAATACTTGCACAAATTAGCAGTAAGGACAAAGTGCAGTGAAGGCAGGATATAGGGATGATGTAAATATATATAAAGTGAGATAGCCGACAAACAAATAGTATGAGTATAATTATAATTAATTAATATAATGCACATATAATACATATTTACATGTATTTAAATAAAGATTGTAGAATGAACACTATAAATCAAAGAACAATATTGCAAAATCTGGCATAAGTGATAAAAATTTGTAGAGCAGATCTTGAACAAATCCAATTGAAATCCCAAGTGCATGATAGAAGAGTCCCTTGTATATGCAATGCCAAGATCCAAGACAACAGCTGAATGAAATGCTAGCAATTTACATCTACATAAATGTAATCATCCATTCTATACAGTGTGCGCCATGTGTAAGAACCCTTTTAAGAGCGGCTAATGGCCCAATTTCTAACACCAACTAAAATATACCAAATAGTTCCTAAAACTATTTTCTGAAATCGCTCTGTACAGTAAATAGAAGATATTCTAAGGGGAAGTCTACCCAAATTACTCAATATTTATGGCCACAACCTTTATTACTTAAAACAATATACGCCAGAGCATACTTATGGTCTGAAAAGATTTTACTGTCAGATATGAAATACTGTCTACATACAAATTGCTTACTCTGATTGACAGAACATTCCATTTGATCTAACTTGAGGAGATAAGTATCTACAAGTTTGGGACTGTAGAAACAACATCACACAAAATGCTAGATTATCACATTGCATGAATGCCAAAATACCTAAATCTAAAATAAAATAAAAAATTGTAGTGAAAAACCAAAGGAAAATCACCTGACCCTTAACGATATTGTTTGTGGAGAAGTGTTGGAATATAAAACCTAATTGCTACCGTCACCCCCAGCCATTGCCCGCAATATTGCAATAAAGAAAATAACCATTATGATACCACAGGAGAACTCGTAGCATTTTTGTTTTATCTTAACCGCCTGTCGTTTACCGCGCCGTCATCAAAATGTTGCCCGCGATATCGCAATATGGGTAGTTACCCATTGCAATACCGCGAGGAACCTTTTACCAAGCCGCCTCTGCCAGGATATTTCGTAGTACGAAAATTTAATATTTAAGTTTTTATATTAATGTAAAGGACGTTTTATTAAATGTGTTTTGACAGGAAAAAGTTAGTTAGGTAATTTGTAATAAATTTTATATCGGGCTGTCTCTTCCATGAAAAATATTCACACGACTTTTACTTATTCATGTATATGTAATTTACTTTTGAATTTTGATGTGAATGTGAATGTGAGCAAATAGAAATTAACATCCAGCAGCTCTGTGTTGAAATTTTTTTTATGTTTTATTTTTATTGTGAAAATTCCTCTGCCTTTGGCCTTCATGTGGTATCAAAGCAAGTTTGATTATCAGAGCCAAGTTTATCAAAGCAGATTATCTGGGTAAATTTCAAAAATGGCAGCAAGCACAAGCTTGACAAGCCCACAAATTCTACAGTTTAATGGGAAGAATTATGAGTATTGGTCAATTACCATGAAAACACTATTTAGCTCACAAGATATATGAGATTTAGTAGAGAATGGATTTCCAGAGCCAGTAGATGCAGTAGCGTACAATGCTTTAACACAAGCAGAGAAAGACTTATTTAAAGACACAAGGAAGAAAGACTCAAAGGCTTTACTTTATTTGTTTCAAGCTATACATGAGAGCATTTTTCCAAGGATTTCAGCAGCAACAAAGTCCAAACAAGCATGGGACATACTTCAAACAGCCTATCAAGGCATGGAAAAAGTTAAAACAACAAAGCTACAAATGCTAAGAAGAGATTTTGAAACAATATGTATGAAGGACAATGAATCTGTAGATTCATTCTACACCCAAGTCATTGGGGTGGTTAATCAAATTAGGTCTCATGGAGAGAATCTGGAAGATACCAGAGTTGTTGAAAATATTTTAAGGAGTTTTCCCACAAAATTTCTACCGGTTGTAGTTGCTATAGAGGAGACAAAGAATCTCTCACAGTTCTCAGTTGATGAGTTGTATGCATCTCTAATTTCTCATGAACACAGGCTGAAAAGGTCAGCAGATACATCACTGGAGCATGCTTTCAAAACTCAGGCTTCAGTCAGTCAAGGAAGAGGCAGAGGTAGATCAAGAGGAAGAGGAAGAAACTCTTACAGAGGTGAAAGATACAGTCTATCAAGTTCAAGTGGAAGAGGCAGCAATCAAGGCTCAAGCCAAAACCCAACACAGAATCAGTCACAAAATCAAAGGTATGATAAATCTCAAGTCCAATGTCACTACTGTAAAAAATATGGGCATTATATGAATGAGTGTAGAAAGAAGCAGTATGATAATAATAGACAAAATGCAAATTTTTCAAGAGAAGGTCAAAATCAGAATTCAGATAAGAGCACAATGTTTTTAGCTTGTAATGTTGCTCAAGCAAATGAAAAAGATGTATGGTTTTTAGATTCAGGCTGTAGCAATCATATGACAGGGAATCTAGAAATGTTTTCAAGTTTAGATGAGAATGTAAAGTCTGATGTTACATTGGGTAATGACAACAAAGTGTGAGTCAAGGGAAAATGGAGATGTCAATATTCTAACTAAACAGGGGGAGAAAAAGTATATTTTAGATGTGTATTTTGTGCCTGGTCTGAAACATAACTTAATGAGTGTAGGGCAACTGGTTCAAAAAGGGTATAGAGTAACCTTCAAGAATGGTCTGTGCACAATTTTAGATAAATACCCAAGCAACCAGCTTATTGCAAAAGTTAGAATGACAAACAACAGAATGTTTCCCTTAAAGATAAGGCCAGATTTGAATATAAATTATGCTCAAGCACAACACTTAATGAATTCACAAGTGGGTAGAGAAGAAACTACAGCAGTAGTGCATACAATCTTTCAAGCTGAGATAAAAGATGAAAACTGGTTATGGCACCTGAGATTTGGGCATCTCAACTTTGGAGGTTTAAATTTACTTCATAGGAAAGGCATGGTCAAGGGACTACCTTTAATAGAAAAACCAGAAAGGGTATGTGAAGGGTGCATTTTAGGAAAACAACATAGAGAATCATTTCCAGCAGGAAAGTCAACTAGAGCAAAAGCCCCTTTGGAAATTATACATTTAGATTTGTGTGGACCAATGCAAACACCTTCAATAGGTGATAGTTTTTATTTTCTGACATTCATTGATGATTATTCAAGAAAAACATGGGTTTATTTTCTAAAGCAAAAAAATGAAGTGTTTGATCTGTTTCGTCAGTTCAAGAATTTGGTTGAAAAACAAAGTGGTTATTATATCAAAGTGTTGAGAATAAGATAGAGGTGGTGAATATATTTCAAGAGAATTTTTAATTTTTGTAAAGATCATGGAATTCACAAGCAGTTCACAGCTAGATACACACCTCAACAAAATGGAGTAGCTGAAAGGAAAAACAGAACAATCATGGAAATGGCTAGAAGCATGTTGAAAGCCAAACATTTGTCAAATGAATATTGGGCAGAAGCAATATCTTATGCAGCCTATATAATGAATAGGTGTCCAATGAAAAGTGTCATGAATATGGTACCTAAAGAAGCATGGACAAGAAGAAAATATAGTGTTACTCACATGAGAGTATTTGGATGTGTTGCATATGCACATGTGCCTGATGAATTGAGAAGGAAGCTAGATAACAAAGGAGAAAAATGTATATTTGTTGGATACAGTGAAGAATCCAAAGCTTATAAGCTCTATAATCCAACAAAGAAAGTTATAATCAGTAGAGATGTACAATTTGTAGAAGATGAAGCATGGGATGGAAGCATAGAGAAGACAGTCAATATTTCAGCTAGTATACCTCAAGAGGAGAATGAAGTTTCAGCATCAACAAATATTCTAGCTATTGTGACTCCTACCACTCCCATTCAAGCTCAACAAAGTAGTCCACAAGTGACACCAGCATCGACTGTAAGAACAACCTCATGCATTCAAGGAAGCAGTCCAACAAGAGGACAACAAACACCATCTACAGCAGGACCATCGGGTCCACATTCCACAAGTTCAAGTGATATGTCAAATCCTACATTGGCAAGTCTGAGAAGATAGAAAATCAAAAGCATAAGAGATATATATGAGCAAAATGAAGGTGAGAATAATTTAGATCAGATTTCTCTTTCTGCATTTTATTCTCAAATAGAAGATCTAGTTCATTTTGAAGATGCAGTCAAACATGATAAATGGGTAAGTGCTATGGATGAAGAGATTGAAGCAATTGAAAAGAATCACACATGGGATCTAGTCAGTCTTCCAAAAGACAAAGATGTCATTGGAGTGAAATGGGTTTATAAAACCAAATTGAATGAAAAAGATGAAGTTCAGAAGCTTAAAGCAAGATTGGTTGTAAAGGGCTATTCACAACAGCCTGGAATTGATTACAATGAGACATTTGCACCTGTAGCACGATTGGATACTATAAGGATGATTTTAGCATTAGCAGCTCAGAATAAGTGGTCTGTATCTCAAATGGATGTAAAGTCAGCTTTTTTAAATGGTTATTTAGAAGAAGAAGTTTATGTGGATCAGCCACCTAGGTATGAAATTCTGGGTCAAGAAGACAAAGTTTACAAATTGAAAAAGGCACTGTATGGATTGAAACAAGCCCCAAGAGCTTGGTACAGCAGAATAGATAGTTATCTTTTGCTGAATGGATTTAATAGATGTAGCAGTGAGCCCACACTGTATACAAAAATGAATGAAGAAGGTGAAATATTGATAGTATGCTTATATGTTGATGATTTAATCTTCACTGGAAATTTGTCAATTGATCTGTTCAAGGAAGACATGAAGAAAGAATTTGAAATGACAGACTTAGGTCTGATGAAGTATTTTTTGGGCATTGAAGTGAATCAAAATGAAAATGGTATTTTTATTTCACAGTCAAAATATGCAAATGACATTTTGAAAAGGTTTAATATGATGAAGTGCAAACCAGCACCAACACCTATAGTGACAGGTTTGAATCTAAGTAAGGATGATAGAGGGTCTAATGTTGATCCAACTTTGTTTAAGAGGCTTGTTGGAAGTCTCATGTATCTCACAGCCACAAGGCCAGACATTATGTATGGAGTAATTTTGATTTCTAGGTTTATGGAAACACCAAAAGACACCCATTGGAAAGCAGGGAAGATAATTTTAGGGTATGTAAGTGGAACAAGAAATTTTGGCATTAAGTATTCAAGTTCAGATGAATTCAAACTCGTAGGATACACAGCCTGTGACTGTGCTGGCAACATTGATGACATAAAAAGCACGTCTGGTTATGTATTTAATTTTGGGACTGGAGTTGTCTCATGGTCTTCAAAGAAGCAACCAATAGTCTATCTTTCATCAGTTGAAGCAGAATATGTGGCAACCACAGGTGCAGCATGCCAAGCAGTCTAGATGAGAAGAATTTTGAAAGAATTGCAAAATGAACAAATGGAGGCAACAAAAATTTACTGTGATAACAATTCATCCATAGCTCTCTCAAAAAATTCAGTCTTTCATAAGAGAAGCAAGCATATTGATACCAGGTATCATTTCATCAGGGAATTAATTAACAATGGTGACATATTTCTAGAGTTTTACAGATCAGAAGAGCAAAGTGTAGATATTTTCACAAAGGCACTGGGAAGAGATAATTTCATCTTCCAAAGAAACATATTGGGCATGGTGGACAGTGCAGTTATGTTTAAGGGGAAGTGTTGGAATATAAAACCTAACTATTGTTGTCACCCCCAGCCATTGCCTGCAATATCACAATAAAGAAAATAACCATTGCAATACCATGGGAGACCCCGTAACATTTTTGTTTTATCTTAACTGCCTATCGTTTATTGTGCCATCATCAAACCGCTACCCGTGATATTGTAATATGGGTAGTTACCCATTGCGATACCGTGGGGAACCTTTTACCAAGCTGCCTCTGCCAGGATATTTCGTAGTACGAAAATTTAATATTTAAGTTTTTATATTAATGTAAAGGACATTTTATTAAATGAGTTTTGATGGGAAAAAGTTAGTTAGGTAATTTGTAATAAATTTTATATCAACCCCTCTCTTCCGTGAAAAATATTCACGTGACTTTTATCTATTCATGTATATGTAATTTAATTTTGAATTTTAATGTGAATGCGAATGTGAGAAAATAGAAATTAACATGCACCAGCTTTGTGTTGAATTTTTTTTATGTTTTATTTTTACTGTGAAAATTCCTCTGCCTCTGGCCTTCAAGAAGATCAGGCAGTTGCAAATGGCATGGGGAACATTATTTAAATTTATACACCCCCCAAAGTCTAAACATTGTGGCAGGGACAGACCGCCAAGAGAATTAGGGAGGGTATTTAAACTTTTACCTCCTTCTATGTTCGAGCGTTGCATCTGTGATAGATTGTCAATAGAATCAAGGAGGTCATTTAAACTTTTAAATTTCCTATTTTGTTCAAATGCTATGTCTGAGATAGGTTGACCATGGAATCAGAGAGATTATTTAACCCTCCACAACATTCTATTTTCAAGTACAACATAAGTGACAGTTTGCCAGGGAAATCAGGAAGGCTGTTTAGACCCCTATAGTCTTCTATGTTCAAGTTTTGTTGTTGTGATAGGTTGCAAATAGTATCAAGGCATTATTTTAAAATTTAAACACTCTCCCCTTCAAAGTCTAAATGCTGCAGATTTGTGTCTACCTATCTTTAAAATATTTAACAGTGACTAAAAATGTAGTAGAGAATAATAAAATTTAACAAGTTTTTTCTTTTTGAAAGGAATCTAATAAGTTGCTCCACCAAAGGCTAAAACTCTAGCGAAAGAAGTTTAAGGGATTGGACTACTCATTCCCCATGTAGTATGCAATATTCTCGACAACTAGTCAAATTATTTATCAAGCTTAGAAAAAGTGCATTTCTTGTTCATTGCTCTAAGAAGGGCTATTGAGTGACTTTAAGATTAATTGTTTTCACCCTTGCCAACTACAGTAAGGGTCATTTATCAATAACAATACATTCATCAGAAGGTCCAGAACTAGATTTATGATAAGGAGATGATTGGAAAAGGGACAAAATTTTAGAACAGAGATATAGCCAGAAGCTTCATTATCTGATAATCTTAAATCCCAAATACTTTCAAAAACTATCTTGCTAATTTGGGTGAAAATGGAAAGAAACAGAGCAGCAAGGAGACCCATCTAATTGATGTTGTGGTCTATGAGCTTGACAAGAATACATACATTTTGATGGGGACGCAATAGACCCATTTCATTTCCTCAGAAAAAAATGGCTCAATCCCAGAGCAATGATAACTCTTCTACTCTTCTAGTTTTACTCAAGCCAAGGAGAATTCTCCTAGAGAGATCTTTGTAAGATAAATGAAAAATTATCTACAATCACTATCCCACCAAAAAATTGTAAGCATTCAAAGAACTCCATTAAAAGTAATTCGTGATCAAGGGAAACACAGATCATTCAGTCAACCTGGAGTGTCTACTAGTTGGAGCATACCTTTGCCTCACAAAAGCCTTGCTGGTTGCATGGCTTCCAATTATGACAACATCCACTCACTGCAAACTCTGGTAGCACAGGGACTTGCAAAATAAAAAAACAACATGCACAAAGTGATATAGCGATCCATAGCAACTGGCCTTTAATCTATATTAAATGAACAAAGTACCCTAGCCACGCATACCCACCAAGTGATTCCAACGGCTTCTCCTCTAGCTAGATGCCATTTAATGCATTAACTTTGCATTGATGGATTATGTAGCTCCAACTGCTAGTTTTAATCTTTCTTTTTTATTATATAATCAATCTATGCCTTCGCATTTTCTAGATTTTTTTAAACAAAAATGATTTATCAAGCTACTCCCACGAATAGAAAAAGAGATAAATGTTAATTTTTCAATATAAAAAAAAACTTTCAAAATTCAGACTATACAAATAAAAAGTAATATGTTAAAATACAAAAATGTAATTGGCCGATGCTGTCTATGAAAAGCATATTGAATGAATGCAATAGTAACCTGCCTTGCGGAGGAACTAATTTAATATAGTAAAAAATTTAAAAAATGATATAATTTTTTTTTCTAAAAATTTAAACAAATCCCACATATAGACATTTTACTTTCCTTAAAAAAATTGTTAACAATAAAATTTATTTTGAATTTAGTATTTTAATGTTTTCAAGAGTTATTTTATTTTGTAATATTTTAATTATTTTACTTCATGTTTACTTTTCACTCGAGTTATTTATATTTATACTTATTATGTTAAGAAGTGTTTTACAATGGTGATGAGTTTTGGAGTGTAATGACATGAATGTGATAGCAACCCTAACATGTCAATGGTGAGTCGAAGTAATATTATGATGAATTTTCTTATACTTCAAATGGTGGATAAAAGTAACATATTAATCAACATATGATGATTTCTCCAATGATGCATGATTGATAGAAATAGGGGTAGGGCCTATATCCACTACAAAATAGCCATGAAGACCTCACAGGGGATCTCATGGCAAGCTCCCCATAATGAACCATAATTAGATACTCTTTTGAAGTTTGTTATCCAAGCTCTCCCTATTTAAAAGTGTTTTGTTTAAGCAACTCCTTTACATTTCCTGAGGGAATTTGATGCTTTCTCATGACAATTTCTTTGGAGTGGTAACTTGCAGTTGGCTAAGTGGAGTCTTGTTAAATCGGAAACTGTGTATGCCACAGAAAAAGGGGTGCCTCGGCTTACATTCTACTATTTTGAATGGGAAAGCTCTTGCAGCCAAGTTTTATTGGTGTTGGTGTACTAGTCAATGATGGAACCCCTCAAAATTTTCATGTTCCATCTCCAAAATCTTGCTTAATTCTAAGGACTATGGGTTTTTTCTCCAGTCACTATATAAGGGTTTTAGTTTACTCAAGTCTTATTTGAAAAGCCCTTTGAATTTGTATCCTTTCTAGGGTTTTAATTTTCTATTGACCCTTGTGTCGGTTCTCAATTTGTTAAGTCATGACTTATGTTTTCGAAACCCATTAAGTAACCAGCCCTCTTGTCTTGTTTTACTAGTTGACATATGTTGGGCCATTACTTTAATTTTTCCTAAGTTGGGCTAAATATTTCCCACCATAAAGCCTTAAGTCTTTTATTTCATTGGTATCCAATCTCGTCGACCTAGTTAGGTCCTTTCTAAGATTAATAGTTTTGACGTGTAGATATAAGGACCTCTAACTATTGTTTGATTGATGCAGATAATCACCATTGTTCCCAACGTGCCCATTTTCTTTTCTTGCTTATTAGAATAATCACACGGGCTGGCAGGTGGTTGCAATGTGTCTCATTTTATGATGGGCCTAGTGGTTTCAAATTGTTAGCATTGCTATCCAGTTTGGATCTCACCATTCCTACCAGATTCTGAATGGTGAAGTGGGCATCTGTCATGTGGAGTGATCCAAAGGATGTGGAAGCATTAGTGCATGGTCAAATATTAAATTAAATATCTCAACATGAGGTAAGGAAAATAAATTGTGCATTACTAATGCAAATATATCACATGTTTTTGAAGATCTTTTAATCTGGGCCATGTATGTTGTATGAGGGATAAAGTTGCAGGTAACTAAGAAGTGTGTATGAAGAAGCCACGAGATCTAATCTTAGCCTCTCCCCATCTCCCCATTGATGAAATTTTCACACAAGTTATAACCCACAGGGGCGATGGGAAAAGGACATGTGGATCAGGGCTATAGCAACAAAGAGATGGTGGAGCCCTACTACTAGTAGCAAGTGGATGCATGTGGCTTTCTATCATTTGGTAAGTATTCTGGCTGTATACAATTAGATATTTTAGAATAATCTAGTCAAATCTAGATCATCAATCAATTAACACCCAAAAAGATCAATGGCTAGTATTCAAAAATTAGTTGAGGGCAAGTGAGTTGTTCTGGTTTGTGTGATCAAGCCTTAATAATTGAAAGGTCATTGAGCTATTGAAGTAAGGAGTTGTATTATTATTAATATTTGTCTTAAGGCATAATTTAGCATTGAAAAGTATACTCAACGCACTCAAGGAGCTCATGTTGTGGTCTCTCAACATTTTCTGATGTGAGAACTAGTGTTGTCAACCTACAAAGAAAAATAGTAAGTGAATTATTGCCCTCCTTCCAACATTATTGATAAGTTGTGGTTTCTCAAGCTTGATTCTGTTAGGGTTTTCTTGGTTCATGTTTTTTAAGGTTTGACATTCATAAAGGAGAATTTGTTACTTTTGCATCAAGCATAATTCATGTCAAACCCTTACAAAAGTTGTAGGCTCTATTCAAATAAATCAGAAACCCTACCTTGTAATACCTCTTGTGTTATGGCTTCTAAGGTAAAAGTGTCTTCATCTAAAGGGGAGGTTTTTTCTCCCAAAATACCTTTGAATAAAGACCTCATGGATTAGTTACCATGCTCAACTAGTAACAAACCTAAAGGTCAATTGCTTCTTATAGGTCCACAAGTAGTAGAGGGTCTGTTTGATAGGAATTGCTTTATCAGAGATGCCAAATTACCTTACATTGGATGGGAACCTCTTTATAGCTGGTTGAGGAAAAGAAATATGGGTATCCCAGAAGGAAACCCTTAGAACTATGACTTGGTAAAGCTGACTGTGACAAATGTCTATATGGATGTTGCCTTGCTTAAGGCAATAGTTGCTAATTATGACCCAGTCACAAGAACTATAAGAACATATGATGGGAAGGAAATGGTCAAAATCAGTAAGGAGGAATTGGGTCTTACTTTCAAGCTCTCTAGATGGAATGATGAAATGTATAAGATAAACAAAGAAACTCTTAAGCAAGAGTATGATAAATCCAAGATTTCTAGCAAAAATTGCAAGATGAAAGATTGTAATAGGGCCACATGATAAAGAACCTTTCCTTGTTAACTATTTTGTTTCCTATTTCCAAAGGAATTTCTATTCCATTTTCCAAATAATTGGTTGTGATCCTGCCTCAGAATGCCATTGACATGGATGTATATGGTTTCCCATATTCAATACCCACAATATTGTGCAACATATGATTATGTTCAGTTTTTCTCAAAAATAATACACAAAGGATTGATAAGGCTGAAGAAGGGAGAATTGGGAGTGAGATTTGAAGTTGGAGTTCATTATTGATGCACATGTTTCTATTCAAAGATGCAATTTACTTTGGAGACAATATTGTCTTGGAAATAAAAAGGGGTAACTTGGATCTACCTGTGCAATGTTGGACTACAGTCTTAGACAAAGATGATAGGATATATGATTATATGACATTTGAGAAGTTTTTTGCTTCTAAACTAAAGAGAGTCTTGATTGTGAATTTACCTATAATTTCCATAGCTCTACATGATTTCTTGAGACCCAAGGAGAGAAGGCCTGATCTAGAGGTTGATCATAATTGTGGAGATGTTATTTTATACCCTGATTACAATATCTTAAGAGTATATGGTTCCATGGTAGCACCTCACTTGCTGGGAAAGTTTGTTCTAGAGAGAATTGGTTTCCTTGAGGTTATGTGGCAATTGGGACGTGTAGAAAATGGACACTTATTGAATAAAGGAAAAGGAACTTTCTTTCCTTTGTACACTTGTTTTTCTGATTTTGTAATGACCAAGGGAGGTTGGAATAACATCCTTGATATAATCAAAACTTTCTAGATGCAGAGGTCAGTTGAGAGGGTCAAATATGATCCTAAAGGTTTTATGGCTTGGCTAAAAGAAAGAAACAAGAGCTCCAAATTTTCCCACATTTTCTAGTATCTAGAAGATGTAATAAGAAATGTGTTGGACACTTTGGAGCAAGAAAAGATACTAGTACGGTGGATTGCATTCAATAAAATGCAAAGAAAAATAAAGTAGGAAGAACCTAATTTCAAGGCTCTCCCAGAGGTTGGAGATATAGTACAAAAGGTGGAGCATGTATCAAGGAATTTTTATTCAATAGTGGGCCACCTTGAAACTAAAGGGGTAATAATTAAATATAAAGGGAAAGATCCAATTGTAGAAGAACAAAGTGGAGGAGAAATCCTTGATATGGGAGAAGAATCTACATCACAAACCCCTAAGGAAGCAAGAATAATTTTTTTTGTAAGTAGAAAGAGTAGGGAAAAGAAAATTGATGAAGCCCCTACTCCCTCTCTACAAGAGGAGTATAATCCTCCTTCTCTTGTGTCACAGGTACCACCACCATCACCACCAAGGCTAGCAAAGCATAAGATTGTGAACATTGATTCTCCACCATCTAGTGAATTACCACCAAGGGAGGCACCATTGAAAAGATGAAAGGTTGAAGCCACTGGTCTAATGGACTATAATGACAAAGGCTCCAATGATGATATTTTGGTGTTATAACAAGAAATGCAAGGAGTTCCCACTACACCTATAGTAAGGGAAACACATCAATTGGATACACAATTGAGTAAAGTTGATCTCATTAGACTCAATGGAAGGGACGATATGCAGGTTGAAGCATATGCAAAGTTCTTAGATAATGACTCATTTATAAAGTTTTAGGCTTTTATGGATTTTTCATATAGGGCTAAAAGAGATGAAGATGTACAAAGTCTAGCTATAGAAAGAATCCTTCATCCAAAACTGCTAGAAGCTATCATCCAAACCAAAGTGTTAAATGAAATGAGAGCTAGATTGCAAAAAGTGAGTACAAAGAAGGGACATGAATTGGTAAGGACTAGTGGTATTTTGTTTCTACCAGAATTTGATTTAGCATTTTCCATAGCTTTTGACACAATAAATAAATGTGATAGGAAGGTCTCGATGACACATAAGAAGAAGTTGCATTTGTACTATAGGGCTTTGATTTTAGTGAGGAATGGGAAGCCTTGGCTATATGGTCTTTATCCCCAAGCACAAGAGAGCTTGATATTGTTGAGCCTACACCTAACTACAATGGAGGCCTAATAATAAAAAGAGTGTCTAAAACATTGGCCTTAAAAGCTGCCAATATGTTAGTTCATGTTGCACAATTTACAAGGGCCACTATACAGTCTGTGACTATAGAAAAGGATAGGCTTAGGATAGAGTGCAATAATTTCCTATTTAAATATGGAGACCTAGAGCAGTATCATATGCAATTGTAGATAAAGGTATTATTGGAGGATATGTTGCAAACATTGCAACCTAGAAAGCCTAAGTAGAATGATGTTGACTTCCCCCTCAATTTCACAAGAAGTTGTACCCCCATAGTTTATACTGCTGAAGTAAGTTCTTCACAGGCAATAGTGCCATATAACATTGGAAGTATGCCCATTTCAACAGTAGAACCTGGTAAGGGCCAAAGGCTGAGGAGGATATCAATAGGAAAGAGTTGCTTAGGCAACTAAATGAATACATAGAGAAATGTGATAATCATGATGAGGATAATTTCAAGAGCAACATGAAGATTGTCACAACAGTGATAGAAAATTTGAACAAAAGAGTGAATAATAGGTTGAATAGTATTCACCACCGTTATTCATCCATTATAGATAATATTAGGAATTTTAACATTGACAGAGAAACAACTATTCCACTCATTGAAATTTGGATAGGTAGGAAGAAGGATTTGGTATTGATGTCAATTGAAGTTAAGCAGGATAGTAATCCACCTAAAAAATTTAAACCTACCATAGTTCTTATAGGAAATATTAAATGATACAAGGGAAATATTGAACTATTAAAGAAAAAAATAAAGGAGTTGGTAAAATCCTTCCATGAATCACATCATGGCCTTCTTCCAGCTATTCTAAGGGATGATGATAGCATTAAAACTCTACAAGACTAGAAAAATGAAACCAATAAGGTTATTACAGATCAGGCTATGTCAATTTTTTAGAAATTTCATATGGAGACATTGAAGATAAATATGGATATGTTAGCTCATGCTAAGACTATCCTACTGGAATTTGATAAGGAAGCTAACTAGATTGTCACCAAGTATTCACCATATAGAGAGAGGGCTGATATAAAGTAACATGTTAGTGATTTGAAATTTTAAAGTCTACAACCATGATGAATAAGAGATAGATGGGAATGCACTAAATAGCCTAGATTTAGTACATATTAGGCTTTTGATAAAGTATGGAAAATATAGTGCATCTTCTTCAAGTTGAATTGATGACAAGGCTGTAGATGTGGACAAAACTTATGTCTTTTATTTTTTGTTTCTTTCATGCTTTCCTTCTTTCATTTTGTGTGCATGGGCATAAATTTTGAGCTAACTATTTAGTTGTACCCATTTTGAAAATTGGACCAAATCTCTACCAACAAATGAAGACTACTTTCATTTTCCCACATATTTCCCACCTCTTGGGAGTGCATTGTAACTAAATGGGGGAATCTTTACTATAGCAATCCAATGTGGTTTTAACATGTGTAATTTCTGGCCTAAGGCTTGTTTTGCTCCTTCATTTCTATAAGAAGGAATTGAGGGCCAAAAAGTAGGGGTTCATTGTTATCTAGTTATATAGGTTGATATTGAATCTGTACTTGGGATAAAGGCATTGGTTTGTAAAAAATGTTCATGATTCAGTTTCTATGTCAGTTCATCAGCCAAACACTTTTATTTAAAAAAAAATCAAAATGGATACCGCAATGGTTATTTTGTATTTAAGTTCTACCTTCTCATGCTCCAAGTATAGGACATTGATAAATCAGTTGCAAACTTATTTGATGTACTATGTTGTTGAGTAGTTTTATGAGAAGTATCTATTATAGATGGTGTATTTAATTATAATTGTGTGAATTTCTAAGTATACATTGTGGGATCACCCTCTCGAGTTTCACAGAGCCCAATTAAGTGTAGAAGTAGAAGTCTTACAACTTCCACTTGTTCATTAATCAATTCCTCTGGAGTACTAATTATAGAAAATAGAAAATTCCATAGGTACTTTTGGAGATTAGTTTGGTTCTTAAAAAATAACCAATAGATTGGTGACTCTATTAGGGATAACTAAGTCCAAAGTCTCTAGTTCAAATCTGGTACAGTTATAGTCAAGTGTTTGTTATGATATTCTTTACCATGTGAAGAATAATTAGTTTTTTTTTTGTATTACTCACATCATACTCAGTCTTATGCACCAAGTCTTGTTTCATTCTATCACCTAGTGTTGGGTTATGTTTAAAATATTTTCTAAAGCTACAAGTGTAAATTCAAAGTGAAATCACTTTCTATTTTCCAACATTTTGGGTGGTGACTC